>JAKCPI010022836.1:0-11653 GCA_023213315.1 Euborellia annulipes
AAATACTTTTTACTTTATTTATAAAAGGAAAAATATATTGACAGATGTTTTAAAATATTCAGAGTAAAATATTTTCACTATTAATCAAACCAACCCTTTAAATAAATAAAATAATTTATAACGTTACTTTTAAATTTTTTTTTTCAATTGTGAATAAAATATATTTACGAGGTTGAAATATTTTATATTTAAATTATGCCCCCCCCCCCCAAGGGGAGAAAATAAGCTTTTAAACAAAATCAGTCAAAAAAAACCTTAATTCTAATATATCGGCAGAAACTACCTTCGAGCTTGGTGTAGTGGCTAGCGTGCTGGCCTTCTATACCAAGGGTTTGGATCCTAGACAGTCTGATGAATTTATTTAAGCCATTTTGATACCAAATCGGAGTGTGAGTGTGAATGGGAAAAAATGTGAGTGTTTAAAAAAAAAACTAAATATATGTTGACACAAAAAAAATCTGGTGTGACAAGCACAGAACACAACTGTCGATTATCGAAGGTAAGAGAAAGTTGTGTGCTGTGCGACTAGTCACGCCAGATTTTTTAAAAATTTTATTATGCCTTTTTTTGTTTTTATTTTAAGGTCTTTTTCGGCATCGAAGGCCATTTATATCTCTTCTCTATTTATTTCAATTGGATTGGATTAGGTAATTGTCATGAAATTTTTGTCGCATGAGATGGGTTGGGAACTCTTGACCTTTGGTGTATATTTTGACTGTATAGATCTATTTAAATTAATTGATCCTCGCTTTTACCCACAAAATCAAAGCAATTGATCTATTATGCAATTAAAATTTAAAAAAATTTAAACAAATTATAATTGAATCGGTCAAAAACCACCTAAGTCACATTTTTTCTAACGTGCTTAATTAGCTGTAAATGATTTCTTAAAGATATTCTGGGTAAAATCCACGTAAGTAAATACATTCCTTCCTCTTCATATTGCATTTTATCAGAAAATATTTAGCTGGCCAACTGCAAATGATGAAGTTTAAAGCAAAAAAATTTAGACTTAATGCGGTTTTTTAAATGACCGATTCATTTAAATACTTAATTATATCTCGATAAATTCTATGAAATAACGAAGTTTAAAATTTTTAAAAATTTTTTCATTTTTTACGAATAACTTCTGAACTACTGAACGGATTGTCATGAAATTTGCTCCAGGTCTAAAGGATATTGTCTTAATTATTATGGCTGAATTTAAAAAGATTTGATTCAAAGGAAGCTGAGAAAAACGTGGATCGAGATAATAATTTTCCACTCATTTTTACCGCTCTCTGCGGTCCGATTCACTTCTAGTTTTAATACCTTCTTAGGCCCACTTAGGTCTACAATGCTCCTAATTCGATGAATATTTACAAAGATATAAGCAAAAAAGGACATCACCCACGCATACATCTTATACCTAAGCATATTCAATTTTCTTTTCATTTCTGGGGTCGTTATGACCTGAAACGGCAAGATATATAATAAAAAGGGCGGTAAGATTTTTTACGATCATAATACTTTTGCCTTATTATATTACAAATAATACAGTATATTGTCGGGAAAGTATAATAAAAATCAGATGAAGAACAACAGGGGCGTCTCTATTTTGAGTAGGCCCTCACCACAGGGTCTGAGAGGTATAAAGGAGAGAAGACACTCAAGGGTTGGTTTTTTTATTTTATTTTACACATTTAATTCAAAAAAATGAAATTTTCAAAAATAATGAATTTGATGTTTAGTTATTCAATATGTTTTGTCTCCCTATTCTCAAAGAGAAAAATCGTTAAAAGAGAACAGTTAAATTCTTGTTCATCAACCCCATTCTCAGAAATAATCTCGTTGAAAGATTTTTTTTTATGAATTTTAATAATTTTATTATTTTTAAGAGTTCATCAATAGGATGGCTATATAAAGGGAAGATTATTTTTCGTTTTAATTAATTTCAATCTAAAATGCAGAGGAATTAAAATTCAAATATAACTTTGTTGCCGTTGGTTAAAAAAAAAAAAATTAAAATTATATTTTGATCTCGGTTCCAAGAAAGGAGGATGCCATGTTTCTCTTTTGGGAAGGAATTGGATTTATATCTCATTTCATTTATTTTATATGAAAAAATTAAAATTTAATTTCTTGTCTAGTGCCTTAGTTATTTATTCATGGTACGTAGCAGGAAGAGTATGGGACGTGCTGGTTGTCCCTCGGGTCTGTCCTATCTCCGTGACACAGGTCGAAAACGTCGAACCGCAAACACCCAAACTATTCTATTCTTGTCTGCTCCTGGGTTCTCAGGACTGGCATTAAGCATACGATATGAATGTGGTGAGATATCGACATTTCGAACATTTCCAACACTCCTCACTCGTCGTCGTCTCTTGCTCTTTCTGCAGGAGATTGTCGCTCTGCTGCTACCGAGTCTCGGGGGAATTAGTAGGTGTGTGATGGAGGGCCAATCCCACAGGAATAGCCTTGCAATAATATCTCTTTCTATTGGAAGACAGAAATACCAAGTCCAAACCACTTCTTCTGCTAATGCCGGAATGTATATTTTATTCTTCAAAAGAACTCAATTGATTTTCATCTCGGTGATACGAGTTGATAAAAGATCCCTTTAAATAAATTACAATATCGAGAGGTTTCTACTCTTGAATATTTTATTTTTAAACGGGTGAATAAATATAACATAAAAAAATATAAAAAGAAAGTGAGAAAAGTATTTTATTTTTGTGAAAGTCTAATGATCCAAATCCCGTTATGAATACAGCCTAATGAATTGAATTTTTTCATCTAAAGACGGCTACACACGGAACTGCAAACATTACAAGCATGCTTGTGCAATATTTTTGTACAGTGAGGGACAATATTAAGTCCCACACATGCGTATTTTACTTGTGATTATTTCATTGTTTTTATAAAAGAAATTGAAACTTTTTACTGGAAATTTTTTAGGTTTGAACCATGAAAGTTTCCATTAAAAAATATATAATATTTTTTAAAAGTAATGGAATAATCACAAGTAGAAAGCGCATGGATGGGACTTAATATTGTCCCTCACTACAAGCATGTACAAATTCCCTTCGGCACCACACGGCACAAGTATGCTTGTGCAAGAAACAGTTTATGCCGAAAATTAACATAAAAATGTCATACTTGGAAGGTTATTTATTCGAAGATAACAAAAAATACTCACTTGATTTAAACAGAGACACAATAAATATTCATATTTAAATTGAAATTTTAAATGAATTAATAATAGATATTAAACAAATATCAAATGTCAAGACGTCTATAAAATGGAGGAGAGTTTTGCTTAGGCAAATATGCTTGTGCATGATTAAAATTCAAACGAGCATCAAGCGGCTTGAACAATTAAAATGCTTGTTCAAAATTCTCCTATAGACGCTACAGTTTGCTTGGACAAAAAATTGCAATTACCTGTATAGCCGTCTTAAGAGATTTGCATGGTGACTGTAGTTTTAGAAACTGTTAAGATGAGGTGATTACCAAGTGACTGTATTAAAGAAGAGAGGGAAAGACCTCGAAAAGTCGACAGCAAAAAATAAATAAAATTTTTATTTATTTTATCCCTTTTGCTGGCTCTGCGTTTTCTTATAATTTCTGAATTTTTTCATTCCTCTTCTTCAGTCATTTGTGTCAAGACCTGACTCGTTGTGGGTACTCTAATTTGTGAGAAGTAACTTTCATGAGATTAATACTGAAGTGGGTTCCCGTTTCCTTCCTCAAGAGGAGGCATCTCAAACAGAGATGAATTTTTTTCCATGAGGTGGATTTGAACTCGGGTTGCCTTCAACTCAGGATTTTAATCTTAACTGGTTTATCACTTCGGATAATGGCCTACTTTTTATTCTTACTGATGACTAATATCAGGGACTTAAGACTACAAAGGTGAAGTATAAGTATAATAAAATTTGAATTTTCTTTTATTATGGATTTAAGAAAACTTTTTTTTGATGAGGACTACGGAATTGAATTCACTTATATAATGACCTATTAAATTATCATCTGCTAAAAAAAATGAACAGTTTTTACTTACATAGAATATTTAATATAAAGAAAAAACCATTACGATATTCCAAAAAATTCAGAGAGAATTTATAATTCGGTGGTCAAATTAATATTTTAACAAATGTTATGCGAAGGGCGAATAAATTTTGGTAGGTTTTTATTTTTTATGCCAAACTGACATCTTTTATAAATTCTCCTTTGTTTTAAACGATTATAAATTATTTAAACTTTTGATATAATCCTCCTTAATTAATAATACTTATGACTTTTGAAGATTAAACTACTCTGTTTATAATAAACCAGATTTGTCTTTTTGATTAATCAGGAAAGGTAAAAGTAGCATTTAATAATTGTAAGAGAAGAGAGAGGGGGAGAATTTGATTAAACGCGGATATTACAAGTGACATTTTATTATTAGCCTTTTCTTTATCAAGAGTAAATGGAAAATAAATATTTATTTAAGTAAAATTTGTTTAAAAAATAAAAAAATAATTTTTTCTCCCAAAAAAGACGTATGAGAGAGAAAAAATTTTGCATTTGTTTTAAACGTGTGTTAAAATATTTCCAAAATAAATTTTGAAACTAAAGGGAGGGTTTGTGGATTTTAGTAAAAAAATATCCATTTAAATAATAATTAATTTAAGTGGAATTTAATTTAAAAGACATTTGACATGCGAAGCATTTTAAAGCAATCGCCAATTGTTCGCCCCCCGCCCCTTCCTCTTTTTTTTTTAAATCTTTTTTTAGGGTATCGTTCGTTGGAAACCATATTATTTTAAACTCATTTAAACTGAAGCCTAAAAAAGTGTAAATTGAGAGGAGAAGGAGAAGAACACGAGACAGCAAGCCTGAATCAAACTTCCTGCTTTAAACAAAAAGTTAGAACAACTTTTGACAAGTTATAGCGGATTGAGGGAGGTGGGGGTGGAGCAATGGGAAGGGGTTGAAACCAGAGAGGGGAGGAAGAGACTATATCACTAAGCCTCGGACGAAAAATGTCCAACTTACTGAATACGATTAATTTAGATTGACATTTTCAAACTTTTTCTACATTCATAATAAATTTTCCAACGTAAATTTAACAGTAATGAAAATGAAAAATTGATATAAAAAAAATTATGACAAATAAATGAATTATTAGATAGCTCCTACCTTAACTTAGTACTTAGTCTAATAAAGTTTGCATTTAAAATTATACTGTAATTGTAGCTGAAAAATCTGGTGTGACTGGTCGCACAGTACTCAACTTTCTCTTACCTTCGGTAATCGAAAGTTGTGTTCTGTGCTTGTCACACCAGATTTTTTGTGTCGACATATATTTAGTTTCCGACAGTACGGTACATTCGATTTTCAAGATGTAGGCCTACAATTTATAAGTATGGCAAAATGTTTATATTTTGTTACCATGGCAACCATTACTCCTATCTTTCCTATGAAGTACAAAAGTAAAGTGTTCTTCAAACAATTTTGAGAACAAAATGAGAATATACATTTGAAAGAGCATCTAAAAAATAATTGATTTTTCAATTTTAATCAAAACCGTTGGAGCGAATTTTGAGAAAATCGAAAAAATTACATCAGTAAAGTAATAGTACTCTTTGGCCGATTTTGTTCAAAAACTCCGTGTCACGTTCCAGGGTGGTACCTAACTTAAATATAAAATTTCAACCTCCTAGCTCCTTTCGTCTTGAGATATTTTGTTAGACAGACAGACAGAGCATGTCACGAAAACCACTTTTTTGGACTCAGGGAACCTCAAAACGTGTATATCCATCAAAATCTCGACATAGAATTTTTGACAGGAATCCAATACATCCTCACTATATAGACCTATATAGGAATTCATATACGACCTATATAAGTAAGAGAAAGTAAAAATATAATAATTTTATTTTTCCATATTGCTTAAAGAGAATGTTTATTTATTGCATAGTTTCTTTCATTCATTTGTCAATGACTCCAAGTTGAATGTATTATAATTGATCCAAATAATAGAGAACATCGAACCGTAATACAATATTACGAATTCAAAGAAATAAAAATTACTACAAAGAAATTTCAGGTTAAAGTTTTATGTAGTTTAACATGAATTCTTTGTGAATGAATTATTTATTATATAAGAGAATTCAATGTCAATAGTATACTGCCTAAGTTTAGTTAATAATATTTTTATCGTTTGCTCTTAATGAAATATTTTATAAATTAAAATATCATAATAATATTTCTGACACTGGAGTGTTGTTGATTTATAGTCAAAAAAAAAAAAAATAATAATCAAGTGTTTTTATTGAGGCCTATACATTGTAATTTAGTCATACAAATAATTATTTTTTAGTTAGGAGTGAGAGTGTAAATATTTATCATGTCTCTTAAAAATAATTAAAGAAGAATGAAATTTGTAATAACAAATTTTTTTGTCTATTAATGTAATTTTGATTTCCCGAGAAAGAGTGTGATTGGCGCCCGAAACGTCGATTAGAATTCAAGAAGTAAAATTTATAAACAAAGAAAAATATTTATATTTTGTTACAATACCAAACTACTGTATTTCTATTTTTCCTTTGAAGTACCATCTATTGCAATAATATTGAGACTAAAGCCTGGTAGTTAGGCAGCCCAAATGGCAAACGCTCATTTAAGTTTTCTTGTCTTTGTGAGAAATAGCCTTTTCAAAGCAAACATTAGAACGAACGACCCTTTTTAACTTTTTTTTTGACAAAAAGAGTCGTTCGGCCTTGTCAGTTGGGCTGCCTAACTACCAGGCTTTAGTCTCAATACTATTGCTATAGATGGTACTGTACAAGAGTAAAGTGTGCTTCAAAGAAATTTGAAGATAGGCCTATTAATTTTAAAGAACATCTAAAAAAATAATCAAGAGTCGCGGGAGCGACTCGTCGCCGAGCAAGTAAAAAGCAAAAGAAAGCAAAGAAACTCTTAATACTACCATTTAGTTGACATTCCAATAGATGCCAATGGCCCATTGCATTTAGATGGACGAGTCGTCCCTAGACTATATTATCAAGAATGATTTTAAATCCTTAATAAAAGATAGGGACGTGAAAAAATTTTTTTGAGAAACTTTTCTCTTTCTGGGCGAATATCTCAAAAAGTTTTTAAGATATCGGAGCCAAATTTTTTTATATTAAACTAGAATAAATAAGGATTATTTTGAGCACGAATTCAAAAAAAAATTCCAGTCCCAAAAAGAATGGCAGAGGCTCAAAGTTGAGATTTTGCCGATTTCGGAAGGTCAAAAGTTAGTCTCTTATTTTTCCTTTTTTTTTTTTTCTTTTTTTCTTTTTTTTTCTTTTTTTTCATTCTTTTCTTCAATTTTCAAATTTTTAGACAAAGCTACAGGTTTCCCTGCTGGACCGATTTGGATGAAATTTAAAATACAAATAGATACTATCAAAAACCCGATACCTTTGATATAAAATTTCATTTTGGATCAAAAGTGACTTTTTGAGGGGTATTCAAAATTTCAAATTTGTCCTATCTTTAACATGGCGAAAAGACAATTCTAACTATTTTGCTCCCTGATGACGTCATCTAGGAACATATATATTATTATTAGTAATTTTCATCCCTAATGGAACAAAAATTTTTTAGGATAGATCCATTCAGATAGAAATAGATTAACGTGATAAGAAGGAGTGCTACCAACATAACAAAAATAAAAAACCTAAAATTTTATAAAATTTGGTGAAATCCTATGTTTATCGTTTCGAATGGATACCAAACGATGTATTTACATTCTACCAACATAATAAAAATAAAAAACCTAAAATTTTATAAAATTTGGTGAAATCCTATGTTTATCGTTTCGAATGGATACCAAACGATGTATTTACATTCTACCAACATAACAAAAATAAAAAACCTAAAATTTTATAAAATTTGGTGAAATCCTATGTTTATCGTTTCGAATGGATACCAAACGATGTATTTACATTCTACCAACATAACAAAAATAAAAAACCTAAAATTTTATAAAATTTGGTGAAATCCTATGTTTATCGTTTCGAATGGATACCAAACGATGTATTTACATTCTACCAACATAACAAAAATAAAAAACCTAAAATTTTATAAAATTTGGTGAAATCCTATGTGTTTCGAATGAATACCAAACGAAGTATTTACAATCTACCAACATAACAAAAATAAAAAACCTAAAATTTTATAAAATTTGGTGAAATCCTATGTTTATCGTTTCGAATGGATACCAAACGATGTATTTACATTCTACCAACATAACAAAAATAAAAAACCTAAAATTTTATAAAATTTGGTGAAATCCTATGTTTATCGTTTCGAATGGATACCAAACGATGTATTTACATTCTACCAACATAACAAAAATAAAAAACCTAAAATTTTATAAAATTTGGTGAAATCCTATGTTTATCGTTTCGAATGAATACCAAACGAAGTATTTACAATCTACCAACATAACAAAAATAAAAAACCTAAAATCTTATAAAATTTGGTGAAATCCTATGTTTATCGTTTCGAATGGATACCAAACGATGTATTTAATTTTTACTGTTTGGAATGCATATTAAAAGATCTATTCATGGGATAACTTAATATTTAATAAACAAAAATTAATAAATAATATTTTCATGTAATATTTCACAAAAAAGAAGTGAAATCTCAGCCAAAAACATCGGAGATGCAAAAAGGGGCGCCTCGCATTATTTTTGCCTAGCGTCGAGGTGAAATCAAAAAAATGCGCCTCGCTTTTCTGATTTATATAAAAGCGAGGATATATGAAACAAATAAAATTCTGTAGGGGTTTTATTTAAGTGAAAATATTTCCTCGCTTTTATATAAATCAGAAAAGCGAGGCGCAGTTTTTTGATTTCACCTCGACGCTTAGGCAAAAATAATGCGAGGCGCCCTTTCATCTCCGATGTTTTTGGCTGAGATTGATTTATGAATTAGAGCCGATTTAACATACCACATTAACTTTTAAAAATTCTATAAGTTCTAAGATACAGAAAAGACTTATAAAAAAAAATTCCTAAGTTAATTTTCTATTGTAATTTTTTTAATGAGAATTTTTGAAATTTGACTCTAATGAACCCAATCAGCGGTCATTCCTCCCCTCCATCAGAGTATAATTGCAGTCACCTGCTGCTGGTTCTCTTCATTAGGCATTGCACAACTAAAACATTATGCAATGTCACATCTGGTTGGAACATGGATATTCTCTACATTTCATTTAACTATGGACAGATATGATGATGTGTGTCGCTTACATTTAAATTGTTTATTGTCAAAGCGAGTGAAAAAATAAACGAAAAGAATTATTTTTATAGTTCACGATTTATAAACGATTTCAATTGTTAATTAAAATTTAAACAGCACAAGACTATCTTTTATAAAACTGCGGTAACACAAATTTGCTCATGAAATTCATCAAAATATCTACTAAAATAAATAATAACTTTAATGAAATAAGCTATGAATGAGTCTGTATAAAATTTGAAAACGAGGCAAGACAATTTAATGAAAATCCGCGCTAACGCCTGACATTACCAAAAAGACTTCCAGACAACTTCAATGATTCAATAAATTTGGCCGAAACGTTTAGAGTTTGTTTAATCAATATTCCTTCCTGGCTGCTTTCCTCCGCATTACATCTGGTCATTTCTTCACAGTCACATTCTTGAACAATTGAATATATCAATAGTTCATTTGCGGCCGGTATGGAGTGAAGAAAAAGAAGAAAAATTTTGTATATAATCAAATATCATACTTTAGTTTATTGATTGGAATGGAGAATTGTAGATATCAGTCAAATTGGGATTATCTAGGTTTAATAAAACTCCCAGGATAAGATGTTTCTGGTTTCCAGGCCATCTTCAGTTATTGGGGAATTATACACATAGTGCAAGTGCACATGTGATCAAACCAGGCCCCACTCGTCAATAATAAAATATATTTCGAAGTTCTCAGTAGAAAAGTGTTTAACTCAACTATTTTTCGAAAATCATTTTTTTGTATTTTCTGTTGAAAAATATCATTCTCCTGCCCTGAACTGGGTTAAGAGCGTAATTCAAATTTTTCAGTTCGAAAAAGTTGCAGCACGAAAAGTGTTTAACAGTGGCTCTAACAATGACAATGAAATGTTTTTTTTTTGGCTCTCCTGAAGAATTAACAAAAATGGAGTTAGGCACTTTGCTAATTAGAACGTCGATTTGCTTCATACAAAATTATATGGCTCCTGTGCCCAAGCTGAGAGATAATTGATTATCTTTTGATCTATTGATCAATTATCTCTGAGCTTGGGCACAGGAGCCATATAATTTTGTATGAAGCAAATAAATTTTATTATTATTGTCGAGTCCTGGTTTGATCACATGTGCACTTGCACTATGTGTATAATTCCCAATAACTGAAGATGGCAAATAATTTCAGGCCGAAACGTCTTATTCTGGGTCTTAGTCTTATTATTAACCTAGATAATTCCAATTTGGCTGATATCTCCAATTATCCATTATAATCACATCACAGCCACAACCTCAAAAAGAGTTGATGATCGGTTCGATTTCAAATAGTAAAACTTCTGTTATTTCGGCTTTATAAGAAGGTATTATTGTATTCTTCACTTTTATTTTTTTTTTCCATCACCGGGGTTTGTTTCATCCATTGAATTCCTCCCCGCTAATAGTTCTTGATCGTGCGATTTATTAAAGCTTTTCATAATAAACCTTTTGTATTATTTTTTGCGATAGTCAAAACTCTGGGAAATTCCAGACCTTCAAAACCAGGAGACAAGAAAGAGTGAGCAAGAGAGATAGAGAGCAATGCCTCCTGTGTAAGGTACAAGTGGATGAGTCAGTTGCATCGAATTTGCGACCGGATTGGCCACAAGAGAAGAAAGAAATAACGAAGAAGAGAGCCTCGATGAAGACACCCAAAGCCAATGATTCATCCGAGGCCAACGAGCGGCCTTCAACTTGGCCTGGACAATTAGAGCAGATGGCATTTCCTTCTCCTGTTCTCACCGAAACATTCCACAACCGCTCGATGCCTATTTATATCACGACTACCTATAATTGTTAGTATTTGAAATAACCGACCTATTTGGAAATACTATTTTTTTTCTCGTCTTTTAAAAATCTATTAAAAATGTCATTTAACGGTTTCTATATATTTTCATCATCCGGTTATCATTATTAATAAGAGAACATTTAAAATTGCTTGATGATGATTAATTTATTAAATAATTTTATTTTGAACTTAACAGGATTTTTACAATCTCTATTATTTGTTAATAATATTGCAGTGAAGTGGTTTATTCTAGCAAATTGAAAAGTTTTTAATTTTTTTACTTTCTCTTATCTCGGTAAATGAAATATGTATAAAGAAAGTGCAGTGCGTTCATGTCCATAAAAATTCGATGTCGAGATGCTGATGGATATTCATGTATTTTGAGGGGCCCTGAGTCCAAAAAGTGGGTCCTAGCCTGAATGAGATTTCTTGAAAAAATTTTTTTCTGAGATAATTTAGTTCCAATAATTAATGATATGGGCTACTTCATAACGTCAATTTAACACCGAACGAGAAATAAGCCCCAAGATTTGTTTAATAAATAAAACTTTATATCATATTTTGTTATATTTATGGT
>JAKCPI010022837.1:0-60910 GCA_023213315.1 Euborellia annulipes
ACAACTTTCAATTACCGGATAAGAGAATTTTGTGTGCTGTGAGGCCATCACATCAGATTTTTAGTTGTCTGCCTTCGTCATTTCTCCCAAAATTACTATAGAATTTTCAAGGAGAGGGTACAGCTAATTCCTTGACAATCCAATTCTCCAACAGCCAAGATTTACTATAATTACAAATTTTATATGGGATCAATAATTTCAATATTATTAATCAAATTTTACTAAGTTTCCTTGATTATATTGATTTACATCTAAAAAAAAAAACACATGATCATGATTTATGTATTTTAATATTTTCTAATTAGCAAAAAATTATATACTTGAGCTAAAAGCTTTTCATTTGATTATTTTTTGAGAATTTTATTTGGAACACTTTAATTCTAGTTAATTTTCTCCACGGAGCTAATTTTGAAAGAATCATCGGCTAATTGTTCAAGAGATTAACAATTGGGTCGAATCGATCAATTCATAGATATATAATCTATAATAAAATACTATGCAAAAAAAAAAAGTGAAAATTGAGTGTCCCTGAAAATTGAATGAAGATCAGTTCCATATTTTTTAAATACTCTGCAATCTTATTTATTAAATAAACCTTTTTTCTTAAATTTATGAATTATGTACTATCTGTATCAGCCAAAAGTATCCATTGGCTAGACATCTTCCTAGAGAGCTTAGAGACGGATTAGAGAGATGATATTAATTTAATACTTTCTCTTACATATATATGTAAGATATATAGAGAGAAAGTATTGGTTTCATGTCAAAAATCCGATGTCCTGATTTTGATGGATATATACGTTTTGAAGCCCCTGAATCAAAAAAAGGTTTGCGCAACATGGTCTGTCTTTGTTCAATTTAAAGCATGATAAAAAATTGAACTAGGAGGTTGAAATTTTATATTTAAGTTAGGCACCGAAGTCGTAAAAGTAAGATTTGATCAAGATCAGCCAAAAAGTACTTTTACTGATGTATTTTTTCAGTTTTTTTTTCGATTTTCTTCAAAATGTGCTCCAACGTTTTGCTGAGTAAAATTCATAAATTAATTATTTTTTAGATGCTCTTTAAATGTATATTCTCATTTGCCATTGAAATCTTTTAGAGCAGATTTTGCTTGTACTTCATAGAAAAGATAGGAGAAATGGTTGCCATGGTAATAGAATATAAATATTTTCATATAAATTTTATATCTTGAATTCAAATGTACCGTATTATTGGAAACTAAATACATAATAACACAAAAAATCTGTGAGAAAAAAACACCAGATTTTAAAATGTTTTTTGATAAGATTGATTAATTAATTTGAAAAATATTGTGTGTAGCGAGTAAATATACATGCATCTGTGTTAATTGTATGGTTTAGAAATCACTTGGTCTTTCTAAACTTTGGTTGTTTTTCACCGATAGGATGCACTGCTAGATGGATACTTTTGACTGATACAGATAGTGTAAACCAGTTGTTTTGTGTTAACATATAACGCTATTACGGTACATTAGAATTAAAGATGTAAAATTTGTAAACCTAGAAAAATATTTATATTTTATTATGATAACCATCATATCTTTTCTATGAAGTACAGGAGTAAAGTATGGTTCATAATAATTTTGGGGCAAACAAGAATATGCGTTTTAAAGAAGATCTTATGAATTTAACTAAAATTGCTTGACCGAATTTCGGAAAAACTGAAAATACATCAGTAAAGTATTAGTACTTTTTTATCCATTTAATTTAAAAGCTTATTTTTTGGGCTTTATGAGGCTACATAACTTAAATTATTAAATTTCAACTTTTAGTTCAAAGTGCCTCCTTTTTGACTCCAGAACATGATTTTCTTATCAAAATCTCGACATCGAATTTTGACATGAATGCAATATTATTTTAACATATACAAGAAAAAATTGATAAATGTATTATTTAATTATTTTTGAATTAATATGTAAATTTATAACAATTTCGAAAATAAATTATATAGCATGAGGTGCGTAAAATTTGTTTGTAGATGATGATCTTCTGATCAATGACCAATTAATGACAAACTCGCTAATGAATTTTTCGATTAATTGCTCCAGAGCTTCTAATTGAGTAGCTTATAATTTTCGATAGACGAAATTATTTAAATATCAATTATAGTCATTTAGAAGTATGTTAGTCGACAAAGCTTCAAAACTTTTGAATATTGTTTATTTATGAAAAAAAAATTTTTTTTTTACTGTTGAATATTCGCGTAACATTTATGGTGTACAAAATTTTGCTGAAAATCACATTCATAAATATTTATTTATTTTAATAAAAATGCATCTCTTTGTTCTTTCTTTTGATAAAAATTGATGTCCTATCATTTCTTTGAAAGAATCTGCGGAGTAAACAAACTAAACAAAGAAGTCTTAGTTTGTGTGACTCCAGTTCAGACTCCTCTCATTTCATCCCTTTTTTTGTTTCCTTACGTTATATTACCAAATAAAATAAATAAATAACTTTTACAACACATATATTCCATTTATAAAGATATTTGTTAAATAATTAATAAATTTAAGGTAAATTTATTCTATGCCTTTTTACTTTTTCTTACCTCTATATGTATCATAGAGTGAGATAGTATTGCGATCATGTCAAAAATTTGATGTCTGGATTTTGATGAAAATACACGTTTTGAGGTTTCCTGAGTCCAAAAACCAGTTTTGTGGAACGATTTTAAGCATGGAGGAAATGAGCTACGAGGTTGAAATTTTATATTTAAGAAGGGTACTCTCCCGGACAACTAAAGTAAGGTTTTGAACAAAATCGACCAAAAAGTACTAGTACTTTACTGAAGTACGTTATCAGTTTTTTCTTTTTTTTCTCAAAATTGAGTTTAACGATTATGATTAAAATTTATAAATCAACTATCTTTTAGATTCTCTTTTAAAAAGTATATCAGTAAATTTCTCGTGAAAATTGTTTGAAGTACAGTGAGGACAATATTAAGTCCCACCCATGCGTTTTCTACTTGTGATTATTTCATTGTTTTTATAAATGAAAATGAAAATCTTTATTGGAAATTTTTTAAGTTCGAACCATAAAAGTTTCCATTAAAAAATATATAATATTTTTTTTTTTAAAAACAATGAAATAATCACAAGTAGAAAACACATGGGTGGGACTTGATATTGTCTCACACTGTACAGTACTTTTAAGTTATCCCTTTGGGGATTTGCATGTTAATTTCGTTTCAAAATGGGGTCCCCTTTCGAACTTTTTACACATTTTCCAATTCCTATGAAATTTTATATTTATTTAGGATCCTCTATTGTGTATAAAATATCCAAATATGAGATTAAAATTTCAACCAGTCAACATTTAAAATACACAGAGCCTATGGAAATTTTGAATCATTTGACTTTTACTTATTAAATGTAAGTAGCCAAGTTAACGAAGGTGGTATGGAAAACTAAATATATCTCGACACAAAAAAATCTGGTATGACAGCACAGTACACAACTTTTGATTACCGAATTTGTGTCCCGTGCGTTAAGTTACACCAGATTTTTAAAATTAGCATTACGATAAATTGTTTGGTATTTATTTATTATTCCATTAATATTTATTTTTCTTTTTCTTGGTTTCAGACACAGGCCATTTAACACATACTTTAGACATGCTTTAATTCCCAGCGCGACAATTAAACGGAAATTCTAACCGCTGGAATTTGAAAACTTTTTTTCATAATTATCTTTTAATAATTTTAATATCTTCATTTTTTCTCCTAATTTATAAAAAAAACTCTGTAGATTTATTTGCAAAGGAAATTTGATTATATAACTATCTTGTATTTTTTTTTCTTTAAAATAATTATTATCGGTTTAATTAGCGAAATGCCTATCGCATTTGGGTGTAAAATACAAAATAAAAATTATTTTTATATAATGCATATGTACACCTGCTAAAAAAAATAAAGTATAACGCAATAAGAATGCATAGGTCGTCTCATTTTCTATTTGCATTTTTTTTTGCTCTAAGTATTCCACTAAAAATTATTATAATCAAAAGTGTGCCGCGACTTGAGAACCTTCATTTAATAATTATGAACCGATTAAACTTCATTCATCAACAACATTGTTCCTAATTCGGCCTAATATGGTCACTATGCTTTCACCGCATATTTCTTCAATATGTATATTATTTTTATGACTAATCGCTAAGCCTATATAAAATTTTCATTGCCATCAGTTATCCGTCATTCATCACATTTTAAACTAAAGAGAGGAAACTCACTTAGGAGGTGTGTGGTTGTCAAAATTAAATATTTATAATTTCTTTATTTATTTATTTAATTTTTTTAAATTAATCTTCTCATTTTTTTTCTTTCTCATACCTATATATGTTAATATATACTGTAGAAAGTATTGGTTTCATGTAAAAAAAAATTCGATTTTGAGATTTTGATGGATATACACGTTTTGAATTCTCCTGAGTCCAAAAAAGTGATTTTCGCAACATTGTCTGTCTGTGTGTGTCTGTGAACAAAATATCTCTAGAAGGAAAAGAGCTAGGAGGTTGGAATTTTATATTTAAGTTAGGCACCCTCTTGGGCATTGACACGAAGCTTTTAAATAAAATTGATCAAAGAGTACTAGTACTTTACTGATGTACTTTTTCAGTTTTTTTCGATTTTCTCAAAATTCGCTCCAACGATTTTGATTAAAATTCATAAATCAATTATTTTTTAGATGCTCTTTAAAATGTATATTCTCATTTTGCTATTAAAATCTTTTGAAGCCGACTTTACACTTGTACTTCATAAGAAAGATATGAGTTTGCCATGGTAACAAAATATAATTATTATTTCATGGAATTTGAATCAATCAAAATCTACCTAATTTTCTTTTTAAGTTATCGAGTTTATGCAGACATAATTTTAAAAAAATACTTCCCCTAAAACTTTCTTGTATATTCTAAAAAAAAAACATTTTTGGAATTACGTCTGTGTATGTGAACACGATTGCTTAAAAACGCAAGCAACCATATCGATGAAATTTGGTTTATACTCTTTAGTAGATATTTTGGAGCAAATAAGTCACCATGAAGTACTACTTCACCTAAAAGATTTTTTCAAAAATTTTGAAATTTAGAATTTTTTTGTCATATTATGACAATACATTCTCTTTATATACATCGTAAACGAGAAAGTAAAAAATACCGGTTTCTCTATAAATTCTAGCAAATATTAGGTCAGTAAAATCGTTAGTATTAACTCAGTAATTGGGAAAAATGATTGTTAAATTTCGTACAATTAAACTATTAGTTTAATTTTTAATAATTCCCTAGAAGTGCTAAAGTATATAATCTCTGAACCATAGGTCCAATGGATTTTTAAAGAATAAAATTTTAATTTTGGAGTTTAGGCTTTGATAGTTGTTATCAATAATAAAAAGAATAGTTGAAATTAATTTTTACAAATAAACCACAGTTAAACAGAAAAACAAATACTTTTATTAATTCAATTTTAAATCAAGAAATTGAAACATCCTTAATTAATAACAAAAAAGTTACTTGCAATTTTCTTGATATGATTTTTAAAATTTCTAAAACAATTTTTTAAATCAAATTAAACATTTTCTAAGTTAAATATAATAATTTATTAATAAATTTCTACCCCTCTAAAAGTCCAAACATAATGAAATTTTAAGTTTAAGGTCTTAATCATAATCTAAAAGATTATGATTTATACTAAGAATCCTTAAATACAATATTTAATTATGCTTGGGATTATAGGGGATAAATTATTAAATTATAGAAAATTGGTTCTGAATTTGTGTCAGAAAAGGTTGAATTCTATGTACTAAAGAGTGTATATGACTTGGAAATGCTAAATATGAATAATTAAAATAAAGCGTGAGACTCTCACCCAAATTAAATATAATAATATTATTTTGTTTTAATAGAAAATATCAATTTCGCGAGATTATTTATTTTAAGTCCGCGAAATATATATATTTGCAATAAAAGAAATTTAAATAAAATTTATATATGCTCTTTACTTTTATTTTAGTATTATATATATTTTCATTCTCTTACCTATATATATATATATTAGAGTGGTCGTTAAAAATTAAATTTCTTGCGGCGCCCCCTAAAAAGCTTTCTTTTGATGAAAAAACACTAGGAAAATTTTTTATAATTTTTTTATGTCAAGACAACACGTGCCTCAAGACGATTTAAGTTAATTTTTGGGTATATTCAATAATCAATAATCAATGATTATACCCAAAAATTAACTATTTTTAGAGAGAAAGTATTCGTGTCAAAAATTCGATGTCGAGATTTTGATGGATATACACGTTTTGAGGTCTACAGAGTCCAAAAAATGGTCTGTCTGTGTGTGTGTGTGTCTTTCTATGAACAAAATATCTCAAGAAGAAAAGGGCTAGCTACTAGTTTGAAATTTTATATTCCCTGAAGCGTGAAAATAAGCTTTTGAACAAAATCGGCCAAAGAGTACTAGTACTTTACTGATGTATTTTTTCGATATTTTCACAATTCACTTTAAGGATTTTGATTTAAATTCAAAAATCTAGAATTTTTAAAATGTATATTCTAATTTGGCCCTTGAAATACTTCATGGAAAAATAAGAGAAATGGTTGCCATGGTAACAAAATATAAATATTTTTCTGTTTATAAATTTTACATCTTAAATTTTATTGTTTGCTGGGCGACCAGTCACACCAGATTTTTATTCAATAATTTGAAAATATTATTTTCATAATTTCAATGAATTTTTAAATAAAAGCGTTTTCTTGATATTCTATATAATTTAGTGGAGACCGGGGCAGGTTGGCCCACGGGGCAGGTCGGCCCAGTCGCGATATTTCACAGAATAATTGGACGATTGTGATACGGATCAGAATGAAGGTTAATAGCACTGCCACACACCTTCCGCCAAAACAACTATAGCGATCGGAGTAAATTCGCATGAGCTAGGATCATTTATTCGTTTTTTGCACCTTGGAGTAAATTTTCATTAGTTGAATAAAATTGTTTTATCTACTTTTTGGTTACTTCGAGGATAAAAAGTCAGCACTATGTTTAAAGGTTAGAGTATAAGGATTATTTCTCTATGGCATATTAATTAAAAAACATCAACGGGATTTGTGCGGGATAAAAATTGTTTCAAATATGACGATGGGGCAGGTTGGCCCAAAAATGCCGGGGCAGGTTGGCCCACTCGATTTTTTGCCATTGTGTGTATGAAATCGTTAAACCCTGTTTTATCTTTTCAATTTTAGTGGCAATGAATGATGTAAAAGTAACAAAATAAAAATTATTATAAATATCGATGTTATACTGGCCGTCATTGAGAGTTTATTGGAGGAAATTTTGCATCATAAATGAGCACGTGTGTTTGTTTTTGGGAAATTGTTATCAGATATATGAATATGTTCTTATTGTTTTCTAAAACGTTCTAGTTCTTTGAATATCTGTGGTTCGGGAAGATATGAAGTGTTTCCGCTTTTTTTTTTTAAACATTCACACTTTTTCCCCATTCACACTCACATTCACACAGTCTTTTCGGTAACTCAGGCCATATAAGACTTTTACGATATCCGTTGTATTAATAATTATATATTTTGGGGGTCCAGGCATTCTTATTTAAGCCATTTGGTATCCAAATGATAACCTCTACACGAAGCCCCGAAGGCTAAGAGATGTTTCAAAAGAGCACAAATTGAGCGTTGGGAGAGAAAAGTTGGGACCCTTGCTGGGATACTCTTTTTGCCAACTTGCCAAGCCCAAGTAAGGTGTCTGCAATCCTCTTCATAGCATTCTGACTCTCATCCCCAACCTCTGGACCACGATTATAACAGTGTTTCGTAAAAACAAAAGAAAAACTGAAAAAGGAAAAGTTCTTGAAGTCACGATATACTTTTTTTGATTTAGTACTCACTTATTACTGAAACTGTTGCAATAACCAATTATAATTTAAAATAAACTTTGTGTGTTAAAATTAGGTTGTTTTAAATTATTTTCTTGCATTTTAATTCATATAAAAATAACAAATGCCTTCCGGGCCAACCTGCCCCGACCACGGGGCAGGTTGGCCCACTCGAAATATTTTAGAAATAATTATTTTTTTTAATTTTAACATCAATTTAGAAGACTTTTACGATGACCATTTGGTAGCTTAAGGTTACACCAACATTTTAAAATGAAAACATAAACGAAAATGATTAAATAAAAAATTTTATAAAAGAAATAAAAATTAGTGGGCCAACCTGCCCCGGTCTCCCCTATATATCAAAGAATCACAAGATTTTCATTCAATCATCATACTCTGATGTATTTCTACTGTCAATCAAGTAAATATATCAACTTCACAACCCTACACTTGTACAGTATTTAAATACTAAATCTATTTAATAAAAAAAATAATTTTTTTAATTTTAATTTAATAAACAAGTGAAAATTAAATTTCGTATATTTATTGTTTGAAATTTTGATTAGTAAAAAATAAACGAAAGTAAGTTGTAATACATTTACCATTTGAAGAAAGCTGACAATTTTTTGTTAACTTGAATATAATTATATTTATTCCTTATATAAACACAACTCATTATAATATCCATAAAAAATTAGTAGCTTTCTTAAATTATTTAAACCCATAAATATAATAAATAAGCCTAATGAGGGGTGTAACCATGAATTAACCAAAATAAACAGAAATATTCATTTTATTTACTTTTAAAATGTACCAACTATTTATTATTCTTTGATTTATGATGTCAAGGTCTGAAACTTGATGAAAATATTAAGCTTCCAGTTTCTTCAATTAATTAATTATATATCGAAAGACAGATGGAGATGTGGGTTGAGTGATTATGGAGAAAAAATTAATCACCTCTTAATTGAATCGATGAAAATTGTAGAAGATCAATTAGGTTAATGAAACAATAAAAGCAACCAAAATTAAGAAATAAATAAAATGGTTTATTAAAAAAAATAATGAAAAAATCAGCCCTGGGAATATTTGAAAGTACTGTCTCTTACCTATATATGTAATATATATATATACATATAGAGAAAGAGAAAATATTGGATTGATGTCAAAATTTTTTTTGACAGGATTTTGATGGATATACACGTTTTGAAGTCCCCTGATTCCAGTTTTGGTCTGTATGTGTCTGTCTGACTGTGAACAAAATATCTCAAGAACAAAAAGACCTAGGAGGTCGAAATTTTATATTTAAATTAGGTCAAATCGGCTAGTACTAGTAATTTACTGATGTACTTTTTTAGTATTTTTCGATTCTCACAAAATCCGCTGTTACAATTTTGATTAAAATTCATAAATCAATTATTTTTTAGATGCTCTTTAAAATGGAAATTATCATTTTGTCCTCAAAATTGTTTGAACCACAATTTACTTTTGTATTTCATAAGAAAGATGCCATGGTAACAGAATATAAATTTTTTTCTCTGTTTATAAATTTTACATCTTTAATTATAATGTACAGTGAGTGCCACAATTAAGTCCCCACCTGATAGCTTTAGCCTTAAGTAGGTCCTTATATGATATAGAATATGGTAAATGGTGAAATAATTTTAAAAGGTAAAATAAAATCATCTGTACCAGATCTTACGTTTTACCTTTTCGGTCATTAAAATTATTTCACTTTACACCATATATTATATCATATACTTAAGACTAAAACTATCAAGTGGGGACTTAATTGTGGCGGTCACTATACCGTACTGCCGGAAACTAAATATATGTCGATACAAAAAAATCTGAGAGGCACAGAACACAACTTTCAATAGTAAAAGAAAGTGTGTGATCAAATTTTTAAAATCCCCTCTTGCTCTTTAATTTTCCCAAATCTTTGTTAGATGTTTCGTAATTGTTTTCAAAAGATTTCTGATTATAAGAGAAACATTTAGGAAGGAAATTCTGTTTTCATTTTCAAGCAATTTACATTGAATGTTATGCGCTCTGGCCTTTAACACTATTATTATGAATTTGTGTCGAGCGAAATAAATAGATTAAAAAATTCAATTATTCCGTAAAGTTGGTATTATATATATTTTCATAATTGTGGCTCTCATTTGCTTTGGTAAATATAGGAATAAAACACAAACAAGTTATTCATACACTATAATAATATTAGAATTATATTTATTAATTCATTGAAATGAATTTTTCTTAAATAAGAAACATTTGATGTCTTCTAAAATAAATTTACACTCAAAACAATCAATTTAAGAAATTTTAATAGGTCTATATGAAATTTCCTCGTTAGGAATAATGGAAAAGTCAAATATTAGATGAGATGGGAACAAATTTTCCGTATAAATTGGAAAATATTAATTTTATTACGATGATAAGTTATTTATCTTAAAAGAAAAAAAAATTGAGACACTTTCGAGATTCGAACCCACGTTCCAATGTGTTTTAACTTCTCGCTGTCAAATTTTTAAACTTTTAAATAAAATTGATATTTTCTAATTTGTCGGGAAATTTCTTACCATCTTATTTATTTAATATTTTGTCTTATAAATGTTATTTCTCGAAATAAGCAACTCTACTTTTGCATTTAACCTCCAACAAAAGGTGCCATGAGTATTATTTTAAATGTTTTTTTATCACAAAATAATATGGTCTATAATATGCTGTTAAAATAAGATAGACACTATCGTGAGTATAAGATAAGTAAATTTTAATATGATAAAAATTCCTTAACGTCATTTGGGAGGGGAAAGTTGATAACTTCCACCTAATGATAGTAAATATAATCCTAATAAAGTGTGCTTCAAAAAATTTCAAGGGCAAAATGAGAATATACATTTTAAAGAGCATGTAAAAAAATGAATTTTAAACAATTTGAATGAATTTTAAAAAAATCGAAAAAACTGAAAAAGTACATCAGTAAAGTTCTAGTACTTTTTCAGCAATTTTGTTTAAAAGCTTATTTTCACGAATTAGGGGTGGTGCCTAACTTAAATATAAAATTTCAACATTGTAGCTCATTTCCTTCATCCTCAAAAATATTCACACAGACAGACACCCAGACCAATTTGCTGGACCCACTTTTTTGGACTCATGGGACCTCAAAACATGTATATCCATCAAAATCTCGCCATCGAATTTTTGACATGATCGCCAATACTTTCTCTCTATTATATATTTCATATATTGGGCAAGAGAAAGTAAAAATTAACGTTAACACTCAGGGGCTCACAACTGGTGAGTACGTGGATAGCGACCACGAGTTGCCCGAGCTTTCTTCTCTTTAATAATAAAAACTTTAAAGATGGCCGATTTTGTTCAAAAGCTTATTTCCACGCTCAGGGGAGTTCCTAACTAAAATATAAAATTTGATTTGATTAATTAATTACCATTGAAGAATACAAAAATTTTGTATAAATTCAACGAACCGGAAGTCCGCCTGTTTTTATTTTTACCTTTCTTATTTCGAATCATTTAACACTATTTTTTAAATTTAAACATTTATTAGGTCATTAACTTGCTTGGCAATCAGTTAAATTATCCTCGGGAATAAGTGGAATCGCAAGTATTAATACTATGCAATCCCCACTCTCTCTTTTTTTCTCCCCCGCAAAGTGAAAGTCCTTTTCCGGCTTAAATTTACGAATACATTAATTTTGAAAAATATGCAAGTAAATTAAAAAATTTATAGACCTCGCCCCCATCCCCCTCTCGTCTTTTTTATGTGAAATCTTTTTTCGAGTTTTGTAGTAAGAAGAATCTAAATAAAACAAAGGATTTAAATAATTTAATAAATTAAAGGGGGGGGGGGGCGATTGATGAATCAAAATTTTTAGTTTAGCTTCAGTATCAAAAAAAAAATCTGGGATGACTGGTCGCACAGCGCACAACTTTCTCTTATCTTTAGTAAGAGATAGTTGTGTTCTGTACCTGTCACACCAGATTTTTTGTATGGACATATTTAATTTCCGCTAATATTAAAATTCAAGATGTAATACAATTTATATTTTGTTACCATTTATTTTATCTTTCGTATGAAGTACAAGTGGTCTTCAAATAATTTTGAGGGCAAAATGAGAATATACATTTTAAAGAGCATCTAAAAAATAATTGATTTAAACAATTTTGGAGGAGCAGATTTTGAGAAAATCGAAAAAAAAAACTAAAAAAGTACATCAGTAAAGTACTAGTACTTTTTGGCCGATTTTGTTCAAAATTTTTCACGCTCAGGGGTGTGTCTAACTAAAATATAAAATGTCAACCTCCTAGATCTTTTCGTTCTAAATAGAAACTTTTTAGCAAGATATATTTGTAAATTATTTCTAAAAAAATGAGGATAAATATTTTAAATACAGTCATACCAGGAAAAAAAAATGAAAATTATGATAATGCATCCGTATTAGAATATTTTCCTGTAGATTTTAACTTTTTTTATCATATGGCATATGACATTTATAATTTTAAATAATTTCTCTAATAGACCTGAGTTAGCAGGAGTCAATTTTAAAGAACATTAAACTAATTGTTTCTTGATGGCTGGATTCTTATAATATAATTATGTGTATATTGGCAGCTAAGGTAAAAAATAAAATTTGTCGGCGTTTTGAATGCCGATCGCACGTCAGGATCTACGATCAGTTAAACAATTTTATTATAATAGATGACATTTTTTATTTATATTTTATTTAAAATATGTCATTGTTTGACTGATCTTAGGTCTTGATGAGAACTCGAAACAACGACAAAATATAATCTTATATTTTTCACCTTTACTGCCAATACATCACACATCCCTATATAATAACATTAAACTAATTAGGTTACTATAGTAGCAAAATAATTTTAATACTATAGTTTAAAAATTATTAATTTCAAAATTTTCTGGATAAGAAAACAAAATTCAAATAAAAAATTGTATTTTATCATTTTATTTAAAAAAAATCTGGTGTGATGGTCGCACAGCACACAACTTTCTCGTACCTTTGGTAACAGAAACTTGTGTTCTGTGCTTGTCACACCAGATTTTTTGTGCCGACATTTATTTATTAATAGTTTCCGCCGATATATTAGAATTCAAGATATAAAATATGGGAAAATATTTATATTTTGTTACCATGGCAACCATTTCTCCTATATTTTCTATGAAGTACAAGAGTAAAGTGTGCATCAAAAGATTTCAATGGCAAAATGAGAATATACATTTTAAAGAGAATCTAAAAAAATAATTGATTTATTAATTTTAATCAAAGTCGTTGGGCGAATTTTGAAAAAATCGAAAAAAAAAAACTGAAAAAATTTCACCCTCCTAGCTTTTTTTGTTCTTGAGATATTTTGTTGACAATCAGACTGACACATACAGACCAAAACTTCTTTTTTGGAATCCGGAGACTTCAAAACGTGTATATCCATCAAAATCCTGTCAAAAAATTTTTGACATCAATCCAATACTTTCTTTCTCTATATATATTATATATATAGGTAAGAGACAGTAAAAAGTCAAAATTTTGAGTGACCTGAAATTATAGGACTAATGGCGTTTTCAAATATTGCTTTAAATCTGTCCCAGAACACGACTAAGCGTGCATATTTGCTAAATTTTCATAATGATTCAAGTTTAGTTATCTCTAGGGGCAGATAGAGCAATTAACGAAAACGCCATGAGATTAAATTATAAATGGATTAATTTTCAATCAAAAGTGAAACCCTAAACATCTATTTAACATTTTGAATAAATTCTTTTTTACAAGAAGACAATATTTTCTGTTCTTATACTGGGAAAGATGAGAGTGTTTAAAAAATCGATCATGCCCTGAAAAGATTGTCAATTATATTGACGAATTCCTTTTTATTTTATAAAAATTCCTTTTAGTAAAAGGTTTGCCCCATTTGAGGATTTAGTTGTTAGCTTTCTACCCCCTCCCCCACCCCCACCCACTCACTCCTCTACGATCCGTTTGCTTTTCTCCAACAAAAAGTTGAAATGATAAAAATGACAAATGTTGGAAACACCCAGAGCATGATATCGAATAAATTTTATCTTAGAAGAAAAATAATAGCATATTTATAAAATCAGCATTTGCTGACTTTTCATTCAGCAAAAATTCTAAAATCATAATATAAATAAATATTTTTATTAATAATAAACATTTTTATCTAGAACCTGAGAGTTTATTATCTTTTAGAAAAGATTTAAAAATATTTTTCTCACCTTTTTTGTGATTTAGCATATTTGTTTATAACTTTCAGAGAGGGGGAAGGGGTTAATATCTCCATCCATTTGAGAACCCAACTTCAACCATGAAAAGATTAAATATAAGAGTATATAAAATTTGAGTATGTCACCTTCACGCCATTTCCAAAACACCATGGCGTGCATAAATTAGTTGATTTTTGCTTACTGCAAGATAGTCAATCCAAACGACCAATCCAGTAATATATTGAGCTTCAACTAAAAGCTCCTTTATTAATTTCTATCATTCGATTATTGAAAAAAATAATCGATTATTGGATCAATACAGACGACCTTTTTTCTTTTTTTAGTAAATTTTTTCAAACTTTTTGGCCAAGTTTTCGATTTCGATTTCTGACCACAAATATCTTTGAGTGTTTCACTTCTTTAGTTACTCCATTAGATTGGAATATTTTTTGAATATCTTCTTCTATTATGACTTAGTTCCGGGATGATCGAGCTAGTGCTCGGTGGTTTTTTCTTTTGATAAAATTGGAAAAACTAAAAAAGTAAATCAGTAACGTACTAGTACGCCTGGTTTCCCAAAGACGAGATCAATCGTAGTTCTCTATAACACAAATAATAAATATTTAAAATTTGAAATAAATCGGTAAAGGGAATTCCGAGAAAAATGGAAAAAAACTATAAAAGTACATCAGTTAAGTACTAACTAGTACCCGAATTTTCCCAAAGATGAGTCCTAGTGCAATTTCATATTAGTGCTGGAACTAGTATATATTTAAAATTTGTTAGAGCCGTTTTCGAGAACTGATGTGCTTACAAACAAACAAACGTACATTGCTCGTTTAATAGTATTAGATTAGTTATCCCCCATTGCGGGGTCGACACGAAAAAATATGTGACGTGATTTTTACTTATAATCGATTATTTGCCCATTATGAAAAAATCGATTAATCGATTATTATTTTTTAAATAATCGATTATTCTTTAAGAAAATAATCGGTAAATAATCGATTATTTTGCACAGCCCTATCATCTTCTCTAGTAGAGCTCTGAAGCAAAAAGTGAGTTGGCTTTTGGGTTGCCTATCTTCCAGAAACCAACCACATTTAATTAATTAATAATTATCCCATCCGTAATACGCATAGACATGTCTAATTATTAATATTATTATTTATTTTTTTTTAATTATTTAATTAATGCTAGTGAGAAATATTAAAATATTATGATACATGCACTTTAATAATTTTAATAAAAGCTCTTTAGTATCATCATTCAAAATCTTATCTTTATAGCACTCTTGTTATTTAAATTATCTTAAAAATAGATTCAAATATTTGAATAAATTATGATATTTATATCATAATTATAATTTTGATTAATGTCTAAAAAATATATAAAATTTTTTTATTAAAATTAATCTTAAAAATATTTAATTTATTTAGAACGAAATTTTTTTCAAATTGGTATTTTTTTTCCATATTTTTCATATTTGCGAAAATTTAATAAAATTTCGTTTCCATTGGTTGACTCATGAGTACGTAATCGTGACCTCAGACTCATTCAAATTTAAATAGACAAATATTCTCGATCACCTTTTCTTGACAGATTATATTATTATGAAAAGAAAAACAAAATGAATCATATTTTTTTTCGCCAAAGGAAAATAATGATTATAAATTCAAATTTTTTTTATTGTATAAATATCCTAATAACACACAAACTATTTATTGAAAATAATTACTTTTCTACATTTTCACTTTCATTATTTCCAACATCTCACTCACTTCTTTATTCTATATTAAAATAGGTCAAGTAATTTACCATACAAGGACAATTATATTTGAGTTTACATAATACACATGTAAACAGAAAACGGTCTTGTATATTTTGTCAAAAAAATTTTTTGTTTCCTTGGGAATCCCTGGAAAGTGATTTAAAACTCTCCCATATTTCATCCTACTTTCCGCTTTCTTTAATGACCTATTTAACATTCATTCTTAAAAAAAAAGCTCGTCGTGATCGCTTACTTAGGAGTCATTAATTATTTATTATACTATCAGATTAATTTTAATATTAAGTTTGCAATTCACTTTGAAATTGAAGAATTTTTAGAAAATAAAATCGAGGACAAGTAATAGATAATTTCAATTAGTTGTCCTTGGCCCTAGAATTATTTAATTTGGTAAACAAGAACACGTCAACCAACATTTTTTTTTCTTTCATAAATATATGTATTAACCATCACTCTGTAAATATTTAAATTCTCTTAAAATGTTATCGTTAAGAAATTTAAAAAGTAATTATATCTCATTAAAAGTTTCATCTCAAGGAATTAGACGAAAGGAAGACTTGCAGTTTGCAATAAACATTTCGGATAGTAAATTTTAGCACTGTCTCCAAGTTTAAGAACTAAAAAATTTTATTTGATTTTTTTTTTATCAATAAAATTTCTCATCATTGGTTTGATTAACCGAAAGATGTTTTGGTGTTTACTCTTTCTTACCTATGTGTGAAATATAGAGTTGGTTTCATGTCAAAATTTCGATGTCGAGATTGTGTGAGTGAACTTTTTGGTTATAATCTACTACCATTTGTAAATTCAGATAATCTGAGTCCATACGAGGCCTTTTGTTTATAATATCTCGTTCAATACATGACTCGAATTATTTTTTATAGTATTTTCATTCAGGGCCTCGCTTTTTTTGAATACTTTGATGGCAGTGGAGTTACCCGAGCTAAGGCTAGCATTTTTTTTTGTGTCGTTTACTTCTATACATAATATCTCTTTTTCATGTTCCGACCCGGAAATAGGAGATTAACAACACATTTTCCTTATTTTTTTTTAACATTTTTTGTATGTATTTTGTTTATTTGCACATTCCCCAATAAATACAGTTCGCATTTGCAATTTCTCTCTCAAGGTAGAGATTTAAATACAAGAGACTTTTTGCCTACCAGCAAAATAAACAGACTCACAAAATCTTTTAAATATTCGTATGACTTTTGAATTATTAATAACTGATTTTTTTTATTTTCTCTAAATTAAAATAAACTTATTTGATATATACCAGGAACACTGGGAAATTATATTTTTGACTCAGAAATTCCTGGATATCAAAAATTAAAAACTCTCATAAAAATAAGAATAAACATTTTCAATTTTCCACTTATAAAAAACTTTAAAAAAATTATAACATATGAAAAAATTACATTTAATTACGTATTCGTCTTGCTTGGCAAAATAAAATTACAACTAATTTTTTAAATCTATTTTATGTGATACCGTGTTTGATCTATTCTTGTAGAAATAATTACAAAAATTTTGTAAGTTTTATATTATATCTGAGTTCTATATCTATGAAAAATCTTTGAAATATAATGAATTCAACAATGTATGACAAATAAAACAATGATTTTTCATACATGTGATTTAATAATTTACAAATAAAGTGTAACATTTAAAAACTTTTAAATTATATTGGCTGCTAATTAATTTCTCAACATCTAAGATTTAAGTCAGAGGTGTGCAAACTATGACCCGCGGGCCATACCTGGCTTGACAGATAATTTTACCCGGCATTTTCATTTTTCAAGTCGAAAATTGAAAAAAAAAAATGAAAAAAATTATAAATAATAAAAAAAGGTTTTTTGAATTGATTAAAAATAATAAAAATACGGGAATGCTTTTACATTGTATAGCCACCTTGGGCAAATTCGTCTCTTTCAAATTTCATTTGACTACACTGTCACCGAAATTCCTAGTCAGTTCCAAATGGAAATTACTGATCTTCAAGCTAACGAACAAATCAAGGATAATTACAAGAAACTTGCTCGATTTTTATAAATATTTGGATGCAAGAGTTTCCAAATTTAAAACAATTTGCTTGTAAATTTTTCTCCATCTTTGGGACTACCTATATGTGCAAACAAACATTTTCCAGGATGAAGTATTTGAAATCAAAGTGCAGGGCAAATTTATGGGATGATCATTTACATTCACTGCTTGTAATTGGTGTGACAGATTTTAATCCTAACTACAAAGAAATACTTCAAAAAAAAGCACAGTTCAATCATTCACATTAAAATTTGCATAAAACTTATTTCTATTTTTTATAATTTAGCCATATTTGTTTAGTGTAATTAAATGTAAAAAATCTTAATCATATTGCGTTTTTTTTCTCCCTTTTTGCCCTTGCGGCAGAAAGTTTGGACACCTCTGATTTAAGTCTTGAGATGTCGAAAAATAAAACATTAAAAAAATTAATAAATTTTATTTCCAACTCCGAAAATATATTTTGTTTATTTTTATCAAATTTCAATATTATTTCATATATTGGCTATTGATTTTAGACCACCTCCGACCAAGGGTTAAAAGTTCAATCCCTAATTTATAATAAAAATGATATACATTTATGACATCATGTTTCGTTTTACATTTCCGGGTCTCGCCAGACTTCATTTCACTTTTGTTTCCCTATTTATTATTGTTTGTTTTTGGCTCCCTTTTCGTTCAGGTCACCCATGCGAACCGAGTGCGATTATCAACTTCAACTGTTCGCAAAAAGAGCCCTTGACATGGCCACATGTTCGTATATAATGCAATTCCATTCATTAACACAAATGTGTTAAAAGACCGTCACTTGTTCTCTCCTCTCTCATTTCGAAAAGCTTTATCTGACCTCCAGTTCGTTAGACCTACCAAAAACTCATATACAATACAAACTAGAACAATAAGAAGAGAAGGGAAATTTAACAACGCTCTTTTTATTATTTATTTTTAACACATTCAACAAATTATATGTCATCACTTAAAAAATAAACATCCATTTAAATAAGTCTGTCTATTCTCTAGACAGCTTGTTTATTAATTAATTAAAAAATAGGAAGTAAGCAGAGAAAGAAAAATTAGCGATGATAGAAATGTTATTTTTTTTATTTACCAGACACATGCAAAGAAATAAATAAAAATAAAAACATTTTTGCCATGAGGTGGATGTAAACTTTTGTCACCAATTAAGGATTATAAACTTGACTGTTTTATCCCCTCGTTTCTTCAAAAAGAGTATAAGTGCCCAAACGGGACCGGTCCTATGCCGGTTTTTAAAAATGCCGGAATCATTTAATATAATGTAAAATTTAATATTTATCTCTTGAAAAAATCTGTAATGACACTTTCCTTTCTTAAATAACCCCTTTTTTTGTTGCAATATCCTGAAGAAGTGGCTTTTCAACACGCCGGATTAGCCGGTATGCCCGAATATCGAAATCCGGATTAGCAAGATAAGAAAAAAATAAAAAAAGAAACTCAAATGCAAAATTCCTTCACATTTTTGAATATATATAATTTGAAGCACTGAAGGATTCTGATGCTAAATGCGTTATACAATCCGAAATATTTGTTAAATAAATTATTTTACTGTGGAAAGCAATCGCTGGTTTATTTTTTCCATTAACTTTATCGAATCATCTCAGCCTACTTAATTCATCTACATATTAATTATTTTTATAAACTAAACAAAAGAAAAATTTTTTGCTGAACTCTACAGATCGAATTAGCAGAATAGAACTATTCTTGGTCCTTTCTCTAATTCAACAATTTTCATACTAATAAGATAATTATTAATTTAATTAATACCCTCATATTTGAACAGTTATGTTTTATGTTGGCCTTCATAAGAGAAGTCCTTTCTTAATATTAATAAAACTACAACCTTCATTAGGTTGAATTACTTCATAAGGATGTTGCTTTTTTCTCACTACTCATCAAGGAATTTAATTTTTATTTTATTAAAAATCCCAAGGTATTATAATATGTTAGTTAATTCAGAAGCTCAATTCTAATTTGCTCCATTTTTTTTTAATGGAATCTTGACTTTCCTAAAAACCTCCTTTTTGTTTCTCATCATTATTATTATTATACTGAATTAATTATTTTCAGATGTGAATCTTGACCATAAGCAAGAATGGAGAGACGTATTTCATCCCTTGACGGAAGTGAAACCAACACAGAGACGAGTAGTAGCTGTGGAAGTCATTCAAGCGAGCGACTTGCAGTGTCAGACCAAGAACGACTTCAATGCGAGACTTTTTTCAAAGGGCTTAAAACTCAGGTATAATTTAAATAATAATAAAGAATTTTAATTTATTATAAATAAAAAAAAAAAATATTACTAAAATGAGAGTGATATTTATTTTTAACGATATTGGAGATGTTTACATTTTTCTGACTTTCCTATACACTGGTTTATATTAAGGTGAACTTTTGGCGAAACAGTCCCGATTTTTAACAATTTGTCCCGCAAAGTTTTAAAAGAGTTCCGATTTTTGGAATGGTTTAGGGATCGGCGGGAGAATGGGAAGGGAATATACGGTTTTCGGCGGTCATGTGACTATTTCGCCACATTATTTTTTAACAGCAATCTACTAAAAAAATTCACTCAAATGAGAATTATGCCAAATAATAAAATAATATTGAGAAAAGTAGATTTATAGCTGGATAAAATTTCTTGATGTGTAGCAGGATGAAGAAAGAAAAGCAGCTAGTATTTATTTCATTTATTTAAAGTCTATTGGGCTAACGTTTCGGTCTCGGTCATCTTCAGAGCTTATGACATCAATTGCTATTGACAGCACACAAGCTCTAAAGATGATCTCGACCGAGACCGAAACGTTAGCCTAATGGACCTTAAATAAATTAAATAAATACTAGCTGATTTTCTTTCTTCATCCTGCTACTCATCAACAATAAATAATACGTTGAAAACTCACCAGGACTATAGTAAATGATGGATTAGGAATAGGTCCAATCAGCCCCATGTTTGTGAGAGTAAATACAAAAATGATAATAACAAAAATCTCCTTCATCCGTGAGAACTGGATCTATGCAACACGATAATGATAAAAAACAATTAGTTATTAATTCGTTGAAAAGATTATTCTATTTTAAAATTTACCTTAATGGTGAGTCAACGTCTATGCAACAAATTTGACTCACCATTAAGGTAAATTTTAAAATAGAAAAATCTTTTCAACGAATTAATAACTAATTGTTTTTTTATCATTATCGTGTTGCATAGATCCAGTTCTCACGGATGAAGGAGATTTTTGTTATTATCTAATCGAGTTTATAAAGAATATATATTTTTTAAATATATTTTTGTATTTACTCTCACAAACATGGGGCTGATTGGACCTATTCCTAATCCACCAATAAATAATACTATAACTAATAACTAAAATACTATAACTATAACTAATAACTAGGTCTATACATAATTTTTTTAATGTATTATATTTGTAAATTAAAATTAAAAAAAATATACCTATTACAATACTCTTTTTCCGTTCTTTGAAAATTTTTGTTGCTCTATATCAGAGTTTCCCAGGCTTTTGAAGTTCACGCCACCGTTGGGAATAACATTAAACACTAGCCTTCCTTGAATTAAAAAAAAAACATTAAGTTTAATATGTAAATTTATTGAAATATTATATAATAAGTAACGTATATCATAATGTAGTAAACTTTACTACAGTCACTGAGTAATAAAAACACATAAACATAGCATCTATTGCAATAATATTAAGACTAAAGCCTGGTAGTTAGGCATCCCAAATGGCACACGTTCACTAAACTTTTATTATAATATTAATTTTAAAGAAAACTATCAATTTTTTGGACAATCTATGGAAAGATTATGATTAAATCACCGTCCCTGGACTATATCTTAGATGCGCCTGGGAGGGGGGAGCGAGCGCCCCCCTTCGCCCCACCTAATTTCGCTACTGAATAAAATAACAACAAATTTGTAAATTATTTATTTGCTTTTTACTTTTATAATAATATACACTTTTTAAATTAATATTAGTAATCTTGGTTTTTTTTTTTTACTTCAAGATTTTGTAATTATTATATAAATTATGAAATTCTCAAACGGAAATTCACACAAAAAGATAAATATTAATACTTCAAGCATTACACTGTAATAAAAATTTTTTTTTTCTTTAATAAATAATAAAAAAAGGTGAAGAGTGCTCAGTCACTTGATAAAGCAACAAAAACTTTTTGAATGATGTGGTATATATGAATTTTATTCTAACATACATATCATTAATATTAATAATGTATCTTTCGCGACCCACTTTTTTTTGACAATCCATAAAAATTTGATAAATCATTCAATTTGTTTTTATTAAAAGGTATAGTACAAGTGAAAGACTTTTTAAATAATAATTTAATTAACTTTCGAGGCTATGAATAATGATAATTATTTTTTTTTTTTTAGTTAAAACAAAATTCAAACAGATGCTCTTATGAAAAAAAATAATATTAAACACTTATTTGTTTTATAACAAACTCAGGGGCTCACATTGTGAGTACGTGGATGGCGACCACGAGTTACCCGAGCTAAGTTTGGAGTTTTTTTTTCGATATTTTATATAATCAAACTGAAAAATATGATTGACAAATAATTATGAAATGAAAAAGAAATATGAAAAGATTTATGCTGAGGAACTTTGTGTATTTATTTTTTGTTTTGCTCTAAGAGGAAATTTCCTCAGAGCATTGAATTTTTAAAAACAAATTCTTAAAAAGCCCTGATGGTCAAATTAATAGTTGTGGAAATAAAAAAACTCTGGTAATATTTTCTACCAACTTTCTAAATATATTTAAAATTATTTTGAAAATTTAACTGAAGAAACAAGAAAAATAAAAAAAATTGATCAAATAAGAAGTTACAAAAGGAAAAAATGGCTAGAAAATTTTTTCCGAGAAGTAGTAATCCTCCCTCCAAAATGTATAAATTTTAAAGAATATAAAATATAAGTATTTAAAATTATAACAATATAAAATAAAGTTTTTTTTTTTTTTAATATCCCTCTCTAAAATATTATTATTTTTTTTTTTAGGTGTTCGTTTGCGCCTCGATGGCTAATTTATACCTGGGTTCGATCAACAACGAGGGCAATTGGCTCCTCACACATACTGGAATTCCATTACTTCTTTTGGATGCTGGAGAAACTCGCTCTAGGACCAAACGACGTATTCAAATCCTCCTGGCTGAAAGGGGAACTTGCTTCACCCTTTGGAAGGACACAATCGACAATTTGTCCTCATATCGCGTAGCCGGCGATGCTTTTCACACAATGCACCTCTCCTCCGATCACACAGCACTCATCGGCTTGTCATTCGATGTTCCACATGCCGCAGACGAAATGTGGTCTCAGGTTGAAAGATTAACTTCTTGCCCTGAGAATATTACTTTATCAACACCCGGCAGCAAAAAACGATCGCGGAGTCGTTCGAAAAAACCACCAAAACCACAAGTAGTACTGCCACCAAAAAGTCAAATTTCACAACCATGTTGCTTTCAACACATCAACTCGGTGGAAGTTGAGGATCGCCGAAGATACCTCTCCCTTCAAACACTTGTCATTGAAAAAAACCATAAATCAAATGGTTAACGTCATTCCTTTTTTCACTTTACTTATTATTATTTATTATTATTAATCCATTATATATATTATATTTTTTAATAATCAAGCGAACTATTATATCAGTTCCTCAGATATCAGCATTAGATGGATGTAGCATTTTTATATAGACAAGCCTCGATTAGAACGAAGTTGCCAATTGGATAAAATTTTAATTAAGTTTTTTTTTTAATAAAAAGGGGCATAGTGCAATTGTAAAGGTAGTTATCGAAAATTTTTAAGATAAATATTGGAAGATGGAAAAAAATTCCACCAAAATCCCACGAAAGGGATTGAGTGGTCTTTTATACATAGGCACCCGTGAGTGAGAGTAGGGGAGACCACCCCACAAATTTAATTCTTCAAAAAGAAATAAAAACAATTTTAATAGAATATTTATATAAAATATAGATTTATTTCCAAAATACTTTTTTTTTTTTTTGGAAAGATTTTCATGCATTCATCTATTATCTCAAAAAATAATAATAATCATTTTGAAAAAAATATGAATTTTCAATCGTTTTTCATATACTGTCGTGCTTGAATTTTAATATATCCAGTTTGTGAAATAAAATTCATAAACTGGTATATTAAGTAAACAAAAATATGAATCAAAAAATATGATTTTCTTAACAAACCAAGTAGTCGAGTTGGTATAGTCGTCATATGTATGAATGAAAGGAAGAAACCAAGAGCTCGAGTTCAAACCTCTCGAGGGGCGATTTTTTTTTAACTTTGTATGAAATCCGTTTATGTAACTTTTAATAAATTGGTTTATGAAAGTATATGAACTTTTTCATATACCCGACTATAAAATTCATAAACAGTTTGTCTAACAGATTTCATATACAAGTTTATGAATATCCCTTGAAAATTTTTAACAGTGATCTTTTATTGTATTCTACCGTCGTGATCTTTTATTTTTAAGATAATGAATGAAATAAAAAAAAATAGTCAATGGCTTTTAATCTACCTCTCATTATATAAAATAAATTCTTTATAAAAATATTTCTTGAAATAATTTTTTTTTGAGACATTGACGTATATGGAATTTCATAGCCCAGGGTGCTGTTATAAAAAGAGCAAATTTATTTGCCTAAAAAGACTATATTGGTGTGATACGCTTGAAGAGGGATATAAAATACTTTTTTTTAAATAAAGGGACTCATTTTCTTGTCCCTTAATCGAGATCGTTCTAATTGAGGCCCAACTGTATAATAACAAGTATTTAATCATGTGATTGATTATTTTATTATTAAGATATAAACGATATCTCATTTTTAGAGATTTATTTCTCGTTTATATAATATTATAATTAAGTCGATCAGATTTCAGTAGGATATGAATATGTTTATGTGTATAAATGTTATTCACATTGCAGTGATTTTTTTCCCCTCTTGACTAAAAGGCACTTTTCGTTTCTCGTTAGAAAGCCATTAGTCCTCTTTCTTATCGATTGACAGAGATTATTTAAATATTTTAAACTTTCTCGTGTTTTTCTTGATTATATAAAATAAAAAATCAACATGATATTTTTATCAAAAAGTAAACTTACTTAAATTCTTCCTGTTTTATTTTCATCTCGTTGATGAAATTTAATTCTTAAACTTGTAAGAGGTGCTTAGTTTATAAATGAAAACACCCAGCGGGGATTGTCGATATGACACCCTCGGATATCATATTTTTATTTAAATTTAATACTAAAATTTATGGAGAATTGTTTTACTGTGTAAAATCGGTAATCATATAGGGAAGTCAATTCTTTGGATGGATTGGAGAAAGACCCGGGTTTATTTTATTTATGCCTTAGTATTTAAATATAATGTCATTAATACATCTATGAATTTAATATTAAACCATCGCTTGGTCATTTCGAAATTTCTTATTTTGAAACGGTAGTTGCTATTTTCGAAAAACAATTATTTTTCATATTTTCGAAAGTTAATTATTTTCACATAGAGCAAATACATTTCAAACAACTTAAGAGTGCATGGCTCGCCACCAGCGGGTCGTGCGCTTTAGCTAAAGTCTAATCGATTCATTAGATTTAAAAAAAAAATATTAAAACAACTCGTTTTAATTATTTGTTTTAATATTTTTTTAAAATCTAACAACTCGTACAAGCAGTTTTAATATTTTTTTAAGTCTAATGAACCGATTACAGAACTTTATCGAAAGCACACGACCCGCTAGCGGCGAGTCGCGCACAGTACTTTCCGCCTGTAAGTTGAATGTTAATTTAAATGTATTTTCTCTATGTACAAACCCTAAGATAATAAATTGCCTTTCAAAAATGCACTACAAGATTTAAAAACACTTTAGGAAGTCCGTTAAAACGAGCGGTCTTGCGTTTTAGCAAGAACACTTAAATAATTAAATTTCAAAAATTTCTTAAAACAATCGATGTATTAATATTAAAATCGTAAATGTATTAATGACTATATATTTAAATATTAAACATAAATTAAGCCTTCTACATTTCCATTCCCTAAACGAATTTTTATCAAAAATTCTCTCTCTTCTATTCCAGAATAATTAAAGTGAATGAAATATTATCCTACTGAACGACTTCTGGTCGCGTATTATTATTGATAATAATAATTTTTGTATTTGTTAATTTTAGAATTGAACTTTCTAGATAAGTAAGTTAAATAAAAGCTGGCCTCTCAGCACGTAAGATATGGTTTCGGTATTTGAAAGTGTTACAATTTCAAAATATTGATACTTTTTCGAATGGTTGTTAATTAATTAACGTGAGCTTGCAGCCTAGACTAGAATTGAACGGATCTCACCAGATATGGGTGGGCTAAAATACAATTTCGGGGGGATTTCAGGTGCTGGTGGCCGGAAAATATCCTTTAGAAAAAGCCAAAGTTTGCACAAATTCCCTTTGATATTATCCTGCAGGATAAATTATATACATTATTTTAAATAAAATTTTATTTTTCTTAATGAAATATCACATAAATTTTTTTCACAAAATGAAAAAAAAAATATTTTTGATGTCTTCCTCTTCAAATCTGATTTCTCGTAATATTTATAAAAAAAAAAAACCCAAAACCCAATATATTTTTTTTTAATTATCAACCTAGAAATAAATCACAAGATGCATTTTGTTCATTTTTGCTTTCTAAACATAAGACAACACAAATGACCAATTCACAAATTGAATTGTTATAGTGAAGTGGTCTTTTGAGACATCTAATCAGAGCAGAGAGATAAATAAATTCACAGGACCCAACTTCAATTTTCTAATGTAAAATAAAAAAAAAAAAAAATTTAAATTATTTTCATACAAATTTTCATAGTCGGACTTTATTTATGTTCTGTTTTTTCATGTATAGTTACGAAGATAATTAATTGTCTTTGCAAACCTTTCAAATTAAATATTCAGAAAGTTTACTTTCTATTCATATTTCATTATTTTAATAATGATTAAAGGCATTTATTTAAAACAAACTTTTCCAATAATAATTAGTGACCTAGGAAATTTAAAACTTCATTTTTTTCATGGGTACCAAAGATTAAAAAAATTTTAAAAATATAATTCATATCTTTCAAGTTTGTGATCATTAATTTTATATAATAATAATAATGATATCAATGTTATTTTGAATTAAACTAGACAATAAAATAACTTTTATATGTATTTGTAGGATACCAACTTTGAATTTTTATATCTATTTTAAAGAAATTATAAAATTCTGGCCATTTTAATGAGTATATTTTATGAAATATAATGAGAAGAATTTAATAAATGGCCCAAGTAAAATTTACCAAGAAAATGAAAGAATAAAATTTAATGTTGAGATTGAATGAAAGTGAAGGCAATTGAGATATTTTTCAATATCATATTTAGTGGTTGCAGATTATATAAATATATATATCTATATATATTTTTGTATTATCATAATTTTAATTTATCTTTTATATAAAAATATATTAAGTATAAAAATGATAAAAATCATTCTTTTAAATTTTTTGTTAAGTCGTATAATTATAAAATAATAACGGCAATTAAAAATTTTAATATTATATTAAATTTGTTTATAAAATATTAAAAAATTTATAAAATAAAATTTGTACTATTGACCATTTTTAGAGAATTTTTGGATAAGTGTGTAATATGTCCATAGGCGCCGGAACTGAGGGGGGGGGTAATTGTACATCCCCCCCCCCCTGGAGGAGTCAGGGGAAGAAGGAAATATGTCTTTTTTTATTTAATTTATTTTTAAAAAAGATACATTTTTAAAAATAAAATCTTTTAATTAAAAAAAATTAAAAGAGTAAGAATCATTTTTTCCAAAATATTTTATATAGTTTTTAAAAACATTTTATATGGAATTAAAATAATCAAATTTGATAACATGCAAACTTGAGACTTTTTCCCTTTAAAAAAATACCGTAAAAATAAAAAAAAAATAATTAAAATTAAAAATATTTATTTCCTCCAAGTAGTATAAAACAAATCTACTATATAGCCTAAAAAAAAATGAATTCAGGAGAAAAAAAATGTTTATAAAATTACTTGCAAATTTTTTTGTTTTATATTATTTGAAAGAAATAAATATTTTTAATTTTCTTTATTTTTATTTTTTTGAAGGGAGGTTGCCCCTCTTCTGATTCAATTTTGTTCCGGCGCCTCTGAATATGACTGTGTTTCATAAACATTTTTTTTTTTTACTATTCGCGTTTCCGATTGAATACGGCACGTTCAGTCTTTAATATCTAATGAGTTTTGCTCTGGTATAAAGAATGAGTCGAAAGCGCCTCTTTTTCATCTCAAATAGATGGCCATTTAAAAAAAATAAGTTATTTTGAATATTTTTTTTTGATGATATTCAAATATTTTCTTTCGATTCTTATTCCGCGCTGCGGAATCCGGATATTTGCATGAATTATCCAATTGATGGCAGCCAGTAAATATTTTACATTCCATTTAAATACATCATATATCTATACGTATATAAATTTTACATATTCATTGAATTTCTGATTTATAAATTGTTATAAAAAAATTATTTTAGTCCAAAGAGAATAAAAATGTGCATATTATCATAAAAAAGGATATAATCTCTTATTCTGACTATTTAGAACAAGACTGTAAGTCTCATATAATCTAGTATTTTTGCTTACAATAATATTCTTTATAAATTTACTATATAATATGTGAAGTAAAATAGAAACATACTATTAATTGTTATATTATAATAATGTTTCAAAAATTTATATATTTGTAAAAATAACAAAAATAGAATAAATGGTTAAATATCGAAAAAGTGAATAAGATATTTTTTATAATAATTTTTCAGCATCTGAGGCCATTTAAATCGCGTCCCCATTTTTCTAAATTAATTAGTCGAATTTCTACCTATTGAAGAGAGTATATAGCCAATCCACCTGCTGGAATAAATAAACTCATCATTAGAATTGCCCTAGAAATTGAAACAATAAAAGAGTTTATGGAAGGGATTGCCAGAAAGTTTTACGTTAAATGCCAAACTAACGCAAACGAGCTGATAGCAGAGCTGAAATCAAGTACAAATTAGCTCATGTTATAAATAGGGCTCGGATCGATATGCACTAAAAAACAACAAAATATATATTCAATATATTTTTGAATATCTAGAAGATTTAAAAGTGCTAAAGGGAAAAACAACTCTCCTTTATCCTTTTTTAGTGGAAGAACCGCATATAATCTAAATAAAATACTCAATTTTAATAATAAATAAAGCAAACCCAGGGCGTTGCTTTATTTATTATTAAAATTGAGTATTTTATTTAGATTATTATATCCGTTTCGGCTGTGACTTACCAGCTCTCATTTATTATCAAGTTTTAAGTTCCAATCTCTAAACATTTTCTAATCCAAAATATTTAATATTAATTCAGGAAGAAAGTAAAATTATTAAAACTAATAATTAAAAAAATATATTAAAAGAATATTTACATTTATTGAATAGTAAGTGATGATTAATTAATTTATCTATAAAAATACGAATTTTTCTTATTTTTATATAAAAAATATAATATTAAATACATAATAACAACTTCTTCACCTTAGATTAAATAGTAATTTCTTTTTGCCCTTTATTTTAGATATCAACAATATTAGGGTGGCACTTAAATTGGCACTATGCCGGAAAATGAATTTGAAAAATCTGAACTACTACATCAATAAAGTGTACTTCAAACAATTTTCACGAAAGATTTCACTGATATACTTTTTAAAGAGCATCCCCTATCTTTCCTATGAAATACAAGAGTAAAGTGTGCTTCAAAACACTTCAAGAGCAAAATGAGAATATACATTTTAAAGAGCATCTAAAAAATAATTGATTTTTGAATTTTAAACAATTTTGGTGGAGCAAATGAAAATCGAAAAAAAACTAAAAAAGTACAAGTACTTTTTGGCCGATTTTGTTCAAAAGCTTATTTTGAGTGTACCTAACTTTTAGAATTTGGGGCCACACTAAAGTGTCGCGGCACACTGGTTGAGAATCACTGATCTAAGTAGATGGAGAATTTTCAATTAAAAATTATTATTCAAAAATCAAGCAATATAACTCAGGGGTGTACATCTGGCGGGTACTTGGATGGCGAGCACAAGTCGAAGGAATTTCTTATGCTTTCCAGAAAATTTATTCAACCCCTGTGAAGAAGATGTAGTAATGTCACCAAAGCTGCTTAAACCATAGAAATTTTAAAGAAGATGTAGTAATGTGACCAAAGCTGCTTAAACCATAGAAATTTTATCTTCCCCTACACCCAGTCACGGGAACCTTCCAGAACATATACTGATCTGAAAAATAAATGTTTTCTGAGATAATCATTGACTAGATTTTTACTAATTAATATAAAATTGAGAGGAAGAACGGCGAATTCTGACAACTTGGGAAATGAAAATATATATGTAGAAGAATGCTTATTATATTTTTGAATATTAGACTTAAAAATTTTTAACAAAGTACTTTTGTCCAATTGGATAAGACAATTGTACGCATTCTTTCACTAATTCTGCGCATAAATTAAAATAACAATTAAGTAATTCTTATACAAAAAATAAGTCAGCTTATGATATAATCAAACAGTAAGTAAACTGGTTTGACAACAAACTAAGAATTTTTTCGCGCAAAATTAGTCATCTTTCCTCAACAATAAAAAAAAAGCTGCATTTAAGATTAAAATAATAAGTTGAATCATTATTTTAAATTTTAAATAATAAGTCTTTAGCTATATTCAGATCTTATTCGTCGAGTTCAACTTGTTGCATGGTTTGAACTTCTTTTGAAACTTCGAATTCACATCCGGTGCTTGTTATTATATCTTCTAATGTAACACCCTCAGCTATTTCTTTTAATATCAGACCACCACCGTCTCGGTCAACATCAAAAACAGCCTATAAAGAAATAGAATAATAAATTAAAATTTCCCTCATGGAATATATATATATATATATATATATATATATATATTAACTAGGTAGAGCCTTGTTTGAAAAGGATGGAATTTTTTCAAACAATGCTCAAATAGACTGTTCATTAGCCAGTCAATATATCGTTTAAGATAGCAAGTTTGCGAGATATGTTTGTGCTTATGATTGGGCAAAATTGCACCCCTGGTTCGACTCCAGGGGTGCAATTTTGCCCAATCATAAGCACTATATATATATATATATATATATATCCAAGTAATAGTTTGATAGCTGTTTGAAAAGAGATGGGATTTTTTTCAAACAACGCTCAAATAGACTGTAAATAAGTCAGTCAATATATCGTTTAAGATAACAAATTTGCGAGATAAGTTCGTATTTGATTGGACAAAAATTGCGCCATTGCCCATTGGACCGGCGAACTAGGATAAGGATAATTCGCCCGCCGCGAAAGCGTGGAGGTCCTGGTTCAACTCCAGGGGGCGCAATTTTGGGTCTAGCTGATGAAAAGACCCACCAATCGAAATGTTCTTCCTACGACTATGTATAAATATATATGTATTAGCGAGGTGTAACATAGCTGCTTGGTCTTTTATCTATCTATATATATTTATATATATAGATATATATATATATACACAGGGTGCTCCACTTAAATCTGGACAAAAATTAAATTTGAAATTTGCGTTAGATTAAAAGTCAGGCTGTAGGCGCCACCTGGCTCTAAAATAATTAGATACATAAATGGATATCAAAAGTCGGCGATGATACCCAAAGAGATACAGCTTCGGAAGTGTCTGAAAACAGTCCGGCGAGGAAGACTCAGGTGTGAGGGAAAAGATGACAAAGACTCCGGAAGTCATTGAAGAGCCCAAGATCTCATTTTGAACGATCCAGGAATCTGATCTGAACCCTCTCGTAATAGTCGATACTGAGAGGTTACCAACAAGTCGAGGCACCCCAACGTGGCCTCTCCTCAAGCTGCTATAGAGGCAGAATCTGCGGTGATGGGCCGGGCTCAATTAAAAAAAGCGACGTCGCGCTTTAGGCCCAGGAAGCAGTGATTGAGGCAAAGGGCGGCTACATCGAGTGAGAGAACGTAGGAAGGATCCCTTAAGTTAGATATTAAAGCATTTATTTATATTTTTAATATGAACTCTAATAAATGACTTTTGTAACAAAATGTCTTTAAGTCCGGATTTAAGTGGAGCACTCTGTATATATATATATGTATTTATTTGACTGTCATTATTTTTCGGATTTAAAAAAAGAAGTAAATCAAAAATACCTTTTCTGTGATAATCATATCTACAACACGTTGTCCAGTTAGAGGAAGTGTACATTCCTTCAATATTTTATGATCTCCATTTTTTGAAGTATGATCCATAATAACAACGACCTTAGTGCCTGGGGCAGAAACTAGGTCCATCGCTCCACCCATTCCTTTAACCAATTGACCCTGGAATATAAAAGATATTTAGGAATTTACAGAAACGGATAAAATACTGAGTGCATTTTAAATAAAAGGAAATATTTAGTTAACAAAATGGCATTTCGTAATATTAACATTAAACTTTATGAGATAAACAACAAAAAATCTAATTAAAGGAATCCAAACAAAAGAATATTTTTGACTTTGGTGACGTTTAAAGATACACCAATTTAAATTTATTTACTATTACATATATATATATAATGAAGACAACATATATACTGCGCACACTGTCTACATTTCTATGCAAATTAATTTGTTATATTGCAATGAGTAGGGCTTCAAATGTATTAAAAGTAATAAAGAAAAAAGTATATATGTTCTACAGCCGATATGAAAAATATTGAGAAAGTTAAAATGAATCTTTTTATATAAATCGGCTTCTATAAACTATTAATATAATTTGCTCAGGGGCCCACATCTTGTGGGTACGTGAATGGCGACCACGAGCTACCCGAGCTGGGACTGGCAGTCCTTCTATTCTTTACGTGTCAGTCCCTTGTCCCTTCCTTCTATATTTTCAATAGGCGACAGACCGTGCGACGGGCCGGCCTGTTCTATTTCTAGGAGAAAAGACCAGCGTTTGTTTATCCACCATACACACTGTTTATTTACAAATATATCGCCACACATCATCAGTGCAGAAACTAAAGTGGATAAACAAACGCTGGCTGGTCTTCTCCTATTCATTAATTATTCAATTCATTATTTTATCAATATTGTGTGAATATGTTTATTTGTTGGTGAGTCAAACGTATCTATGATGAGTCAAGTTCGGATCGAGGTATTCATTAAATATTAATATCTTATTCAAATATATAGGAATAAATCTCGAAAATTCCTTAACTAAAATAATTATTATTACATATTCTAAAAATAGGTGTTAGCTGTGTCTTCTACACAGCCGGTGGCTTTTTAACGTGACAACGTCTTTTGCTTGATTTCAAAAAATTTGTTTTTCTCTTACCTATATTGAAATATAAAGAGAGAAAGTATTGTTTTTATTTTTTTTTTTACTAGTAGTTGGTTTTCATAAATAAACATGTTCAAACATTTTCATTGAAACAATATATGACAGGTGTGGCCAAACTTTTATCCATTAAGGGCGACATATGCTTAAAAAATGAGGTTTTTCGAGAAAAAAACCAAGTTTGGAGTTAATTACTCGGGATTTTTTATTTATTCTATTAGAGGTTGTCTTTCTGCACCAAATGACATCTCAGTTAGTCTGATCTGATTAGCCGTTCGGAATCTACAGGGGTTTAAAGTTTCGAAAACGAAATCCCGCCGAGTGCTCTCATGCGGTAAAATGACCTCATATCAAAAAAAAGAAAAAAAACCCCGGGGTATTGAACCACTCTTTCTAAAACTATATTTAGATTTAATGTAGCTTTTATGGTCAAGTAGCTAGGCGTTGCACAAGTAGGGCTATTTTTCGATATTTTTTTGCCTAAAAAATGAGGTTTTTCGAGAAAAAAACAATTTTGGAGTTAATTACTCGGGATTTTTTTATTTATTCTATTAGAGGTTGTCTTTCTGCACCAAATGACATCTCAGTTAGTCTGATCTGATTAGCCGTTCGGAATCTACAGGGGTTTAAAGTTTCGAAAAACGAAATCCCGCCGAGTGCTCCCATGCGGTAAAATGACCTCATATCAAAAAAAGAAAAAAAAGCCCTGGGGGTATTGAACCACTCTTTCTAAAACTATATTTAGATTTAATGTAGCTTTTATGGTCAAGTCGCTATGCGTTGCACAATTAGAGCTATTTTTCGATATTTTTTTGCCTAAAAAATGAGGTTTTTCGAGAAAAAAACCAATTTTGGAGTTAATTACTCGGGATTTTTTTATTTATTCTATTAGAGGTTGTCTTTCTGCACCAAATGACATCTCATTTAGTCTGATCTGATTAGCCGTTCGGAATCTACAGGGGTTTAAAGTTTCGAAAAACGAAATCCCGCCGAGTGCTCTCATGCGGTAAAATGACCTCATATCAAAAAAAAGAAAAAAAGCCCTGGGGGTATTGAACCACTCTTTCTAAAACTATATTTAGATTTAATGTAGTTTTTATGGTCAAGTCCTATGCGTTGCACAATTAGAGCTATTTTTCGATATTTTTTTGCCTAAAAAATGAGGTTTTTCGAGAAAAAACCAATTTTGGAGTTAATTACTCGGGATTTTTTTATTTATTCTATTAGAGGGTTTCTTTCTGCACCAAATGACATCTCATTTAGTCTGATCTGATTAGCCGTTCAGAATCTACAGGGGTTTAAACTTTCAAATTAGAATTTACCGCAGCGCGGTAAAATAAAATGATAGGGAAAAAATAAATGGTGAAATCTTTAGCTGAAAACTCATTGTTTCTAACCGTATATTTCTCATAATTATACCTCTTAAGACAGAGGAGTTATTCAAGCTGATAAACTTTTCGTGCATGCCCCTCTAACATGATTTGTAAGACGTTGTCACGTCAAAACAACAAAAGAAAAGAAAATTCACCGGAATCATCCAATTTGCTAGGTCTCCATCTTCAGATACTTGCATTCCTCCAAGAATTGTCAGATCTAAATGTCCTCTGAAATAAACAAAAATATCCATTTTAATTAACCCGGAAGATCTATTCATAAATTATACAAATTAAAGAACTAATAGTTTTAAGCAGGCTATTACATAGGAAGCTTGCTACATATTAATTATTACCCTCGAATCATAGCAAAACTCTCATCGCTGGAAAAATAAGACGCTCCAGGAAGCACAGTGACAGCCTCTTTGCCTGCATTTATGAGATCGGCATCGGCTTCAGATTCATCAGCAGGAAGAGGACCTAAACCGAGGACTCCGTTTTCGCTCTGCAAATGAACAGTTATTCCAGGCGGGATGTAATTACTAACCGTCATCGGCATTCCAATTCCCAAATTCGCTAAGAAAGTTTTTAAGGAAAACTCATAAAAATTTAAGAAGGTTAACAATGGAAAGGAAGATACCATTTAATTTAAGTGTGAGTAAATATTATATTTTGCCCGTGACCCGTGGCTCAGAGAGAAAATGCATTAGCTTCTAGTGCCTAGGGTACCGGGTTTGCTTCCCGTCCCAAGCGAGAAAAATTTATTTCATTTGAATTGGCTAGTATTCATTTGAAATAAATAGGGATGGGGTCTAAATGGCCTTAGATGCCGAAAAAGACCTTTGCTTTGTACTCTTCTTAGAACATGAGCTGCTCGAGTTCATCCGTTTCGGTTACCCCTTCTGTCCGACTGGTCGAATATACTATATATAAATATAGTATTAATAAAGCGGCTTCAACTATACAATAATAATGTCAAAGGTAAAGGTCATCAACTCATTCATTTTATCACAAACTAATGTAATAGTTAGATAAGAGGTTACGCAAAATGGGATGAATTTATTAATAGAAATTTTATCAAATAAAGTAAATAAAAAAACTTGTTTTCAAAGAAAAAAATTGAATAGAAATATTATTCAATATTAGAAAGAAAAAAGAATATTTTTATAAGAACAATTTTATACAAAAATATTCTGCTTTAAATATATATATACAACTCAGCTATAGAAATAATAAATTTCGCTGTACTTAATTTTTTCTACTCTCAGTAGGGTTATTTAGCAGTAAAATTAAAATTACCTCTATATCATGATTTTGTTAAAAGGATACCACACATGCCATCTTTGAATTCCATAGCTGCCCTTCGGACAATTCTTTCTCGTTTAGCAGCAGCTGGCGTTGAGGCAATTAACGATTGAACACCCGATTGTTCTTTACGGAATCTCAGTCGCTATAAGAGAATAATAAAATTATTAATATATTTTAACTTTAATAATAACTTCACCTACTTCGATTCGTCGTTCGAATTTCTCTCCTTTCACAATCCGATGAACATAGATACTTGGCAAATGGATGCTGTTAGGATCTAGGGAACCTACAGGAACAATTTCTTCCACTTCTGCAATAGTTATTTTAGCTGCAGTTGCCATCGCTGGATTAAAATTTCGTGCACTCTTGCTAAAAATAATGGAAAAAATTTATTTTTTTATAATTAAATACTTTCTGGTATATATACACTAGGGCTTCCTTATTTTGGACTTTTTCGAATTTTTTTCGACGCTAGTCCTAAATCGGTTGCAAATATATAAAAAAAAATCCTGCCAAATTTCAGCTCTTAATATTAACCCTGAACAACCTCTTGGAAAGACCATAACATTCTTATAGGAAATTTAACGCTCTACAAAAAAGGTGTCTTATGATTTGTGGGTACTCTACTGGTTCAAAAGTTATTCGAGGTTAAAGTTAAGTTATAATGTTTTTGTTTTCATTTTTGTTTTGACCACGAATAACTTTTGAACCAGTTGAGTAAACCACAAATCATAATAGACCTTTTTGTAGAGCGTTATATTTCCTAAAAGAATATGTTATAGTCTTGCCAAATGTTATTTCCATTCAAAACTTTAGCTGCCGTGAAGGACGGATTAATATTAATATTAAGAGCTGAAATTTGCCAGGATTTTTTTTTTATATATTTGGAACCGATTTAGGACTAGCGTCGAAAAAGTCCAAAATAAGGACCGCCCTAATATACACACACCCACATTTGTTTGTGCCTCTGTTCTAATTCTCATCCATTAAGGGCCGGTTGCTTCATCCTGGGTGAGCTTGTTAGCCCCGACTTTTTTGTAGTGCAGAAACCCACTTCAGTTTTATTTTATAGTAAAATATACGATATTTCATCATTTTATTGCTGAAAGAAGTATTCTAGAAGTACATATATTTGTTATTTTACCTTATATTCTACTTATTTTATCAATAAAATGATGAAATGTTGTATATTTTATAAAATATGTTATAGGCTAGGGCCCGCTTGCATCAGATCTCGTCGCCATATTTAGCCCTGAGTTAACCTCACTTTTGAGTAATTTCATATAGATATATGGGGAATTGGAGCCAAGGTCCGGGCTAAAGTTAGCCAGGCTCAAAGGTGGGGCTAAGATTTAGCCCTGGGTTGACACGTACGAACATGTATTATGAACTCAAGCATCCTAACTTCACCAATATAAATGTAAAAAATAATATAAATGCAATATGGAATCTACCGTTTTTTTGTTATTATTCATTTTATGTCAATCAGGATTATACTCGTATATCCAGGATATATTGCAAGTTGTTGAATATTCTCCTAACTTCATCTAAGGCATTGCACATGTCTTGTTAATAAAACTATTTGTTTTCAAATTGAATGCAAATTGATATTAAATATTTATATGAATGTTTTCAGTTGATATTACTTCTTGTTAGGTGAAAATAAAAGGTATATTTCTTTTTGAAATTATCTTTATTTGAGCACACAGTGGCAATTTGTCAAAATAGTTGTGAAGATTGGAACAATTGATAATTGTATGTGAACATAATAAATCTTGTTTATTTTTTGTAAATTTTCAAATTTTAGCAAAAAAAAATTAAATTCTATATTTAAATGTATATTAATAATATTTATTTAAATTATGGGTGATAATATCATTTTTATTTTTAATAATTTTTATAAGATGCCTTAATGGAGTTGAAACTTCACAAACAGAACATGATTTGTTCCCCCGGAAGAGGGTTTTGATTACAAAAAAAGATTTAGGGGAAAACTACCGATGAAGCAACCGCCCCTAAGATGATTTAACTTATAAATCAATTTTACTATATTACCTAAAAATTAAATTTCCATACGTATCCGCCTTCTGGGCTTTAATTAACGCAAAATCGCCAGTGATTGCTTTTTCCATTATATACGATTTCCCATTGAATTCTTTATCACCTCTTGGCTTTGATACTATTTCAATTTTGCCTTCAGATGTATACTTGATGGGAGCACCTCCTTCGTGGACCAAAGTACGATATGCCGTGGGAGTGTAGAAGGCTGGAATTCCTGCTCCTCCTGCTCTTATCCGCTCCGCCAGTGTACCCTACAACATAATGGTGAATACATCTTTCGATTATTAATGTACATTTCATTTATATAGTGAGTGAGTGATTGTATGAGATAATCATTATAACTATATATATTTTCTGGAAGTGTTATGCGACTAGAGACGAAGCTTCTCAGATTAAGTTACGTTGGATTATGAGATTTTTTTCGATGTTACGGGTATACTTTTGGAGCCATTTTCAAGAGTGTAGGATTAGCAAGTATTGGCAGAAGTGGTTTGTTTTCGGGGTCGCGTTCTTGCTGGTCCCCAGATTTGGTTAGTGGCTGTCTCAGAGATTTTAATTCTTCTTGTGTTTGCCTTATAAATTTGTTTAGTGATGTCTTGGGTAGTGTAGTATTGGTTTGTGTTTTCGTAAGTTAGTTTGGTTTGCCTCAGAGGGGTTGGTCGAGATGTTAGTTGGTCTTGCTATCCAGTAAGTTATTTTTAATTTTATAATAATAAAATATTTATATTTATATAACAACTTTAGAAACATTATATCCATACCTGGGGTGTTAATTCTACTTCGATTTTTCCTGATAAGAAACTATTTTCAAAAACTGGATTTTCTCCAACATAGGAGGCGATTATTCGTTTAATTCGATTTTCTTTTATAAGCAGACCAAGTCCGAAATCGCTAACTCCAGCTGTGTTACTAACCACTGTTAAGTCTTTTACATTTGATTTAAGTAAAGCTCCAATTAAATTTTCGGGAATTCCACAGAGACCAAAACCTTTAAAAAAATAATTGAAATTAAAAAACAAAACTCTTTATATTTATTATAACAACGGGGAATTAAAAGCTGAAGAACTGTTAAGTAAATCGGAGAGTAAGTCTGAGAGGTTCCCCTCGTTTCTCCCCACAAACGGTAATTAGACCAATTTGTAATAAAGTTGGAGGAGGAGTTGAATGGAGTCTTGAGTTAATATCTTAAAAAGGAATTCTATTAATTACTTTATTATATAATTTATTGACTTTTCAATCACAAGGACCCAAGGACAGTCTATCAGCATGAGTGTAGCTAGGAATTTTGGCTGCCCCCTCCCCTGGCCATGGGACCTGCCATCCTTCAAGGGCCCTGGAAGGACTCGTATAGTCTTAATTTTTTTTTTGGGACGGGAGCCTTCGGGGGGGGGGGGGGGGGCTAGTTATGCCCATGTCTATCAGAAGAGAGGGTGTACAAAATAAACTTCACGTGGATGGAAGCTTTTATATATTAATTATAATAGACTTTTTAAATAGGAGAGCTAGGCAGAATATTATTGGCATGTCACCTCCAACAAGCAATTTGGATCCATCAGTGATGTCTTTGAGAGCTTCCTCAGAATTTGGATAAACTTTATTTACCCTTCTTGAACGTTGCGTCGAAAAACATTTGATAACCTTGAAATTAAATTTGGTTTAAAAAATTATAAATAATATTAATTATTAATTTACTTACTTGGTATGTGAAATCTCTTCGTTTAAGATGATTTTTTATAGGTGATATCCAATTTTTGACATTCAACATTTTAAAAAATGTCAATTAAAAAAAAAACCTTTATTACAACTATTTGAAAATACGTTTTTGTTTAAAGTAAGAAAAACAAATCAGTTCTACTACTTGAAAACATAAAATACTTGCATATATATACATATATTTATTTTAATCAGCGATTGTCAAATGAAAACACGTGAAATTAGTCGCAATCAAATTGCCGCAAAAAAGACCTCATATCAAATATGTTTATATTATGCCTCCCTTATATCATGTGAATTCACTTGATTTGCATTAAAAAAGATGAAAAGAATTTCACAACTGAAATAGAACTTATCTTTTTCTAATCGGGCAGAATAAATTAAAATTTCAGTTAAATAGAAAATATAAAATAAATAAGTTTAAAATAAGCGCAATCAATAGTTGATGTTATGGCCGTTAGATGGCTGGATGATAGTCTCATATTAAATTATATTTTTTTTTTTAATAAAAATAAAAAAACATTACATTTCTTCATAATCCTTAATTTTTTTAAGATAATTTAATTTTTTAGGAATTTGAAAGTTGAATTTTTTACATGATTTGAGAGTTTTTTACAAAAAAACTTGTAAAAAACTGTAATTTACGTATAAAACTTGAAAAAACTATTTTACGAAAAAAATTATGGCGGCGTGGAAAAAGACATGGATACGCATGCGCGAACCCGCGAAAATTTGATAAAAAATGATGAACGGTAATAAATTTACTTCCTATAAGTCATGTAGATATCAGTTGATATAGGAATTTTAAATAATTAATAAAGATTTTTTTTTTTTATAAATTTGTTTTATTTAACCCGTAATCCCTTTACAAAATCCAATTTTGATATATTTGATTATTTATATTTATAATAGAATAAAGTATTATATGGGTTAATGACATAAGTCAAATAAAAAAAATTCAAATTTTTATATAAAATTAAATATAAATTTAGTAAAAAAATATTTAATTTTTTTCTATTAAACGAGATAAAAAATGAAGTGGGCCATATTTAACCTGTCTAAATATTTTTCGAGATCTATTATTTGAAAAAGATAATAGTATTCAGATACCTCGATTCGGACTTTAACTGAGTCATAGATATATTTAACAAGACATGTGAGTGTTTTTATTGATGAGGCCAAACATCCCATGGCCCCCGGGAATCGAACCCAGGATCTCCGCCTTCCGGGGCATAGGCGTGCTATCCATTGCACCAGCCACCGGACCCTCGACCTGCACCAATAAAACTCCTTCCCCTTATATGCAGTTAGTCGCGCAAGTTACTAACTCGTAACGAATAGGTGAAAAACTTTAAAGAAAATTTTTCACTTTGCGCCGCTTAGTTAACCAGTACAGGGACAGATATCTGGATCTGCTCTAACACACTACTGTAGCAGCAAAGCCCAAAGGGCAGCGGGGTCAAGTTATAGCTAAATATTTTTCGAGATCTATTATTTGAAAAAGATAATAGTATTCAAATACCTCGATTCGGACTTTAACTGAGTCATAGATATATTTAACAAGACATGTGAGTTTTTTATTGATCCAAACATCCCATGGCCCCCGGAATCGAACCCAGGATCTCCGTTCCGGGGCAAGGCATCCATTGCACCAGGCCACCGGACCCTCGACAGCACCAATAAAACTCACTTCCCCTTATATGCAGTTAGTCGCGCAAGTTACTAACTCGTAACGAATAGGTGAAAACTTTAAAGAAAAATTTTTCACAATTTTTCAGGGTCGGTGGCTGGTGCAATGGATAGCACGCCTATGCCCCGGAAAGGCGGAGATCCTGGGTTCGATTCCCGGGGCCATGGGATGTTGGCCTCATCAATAAAAAACACTCACATGTCTTGTTAAATATATCTATGACTCAGTTAAAGTCGAATCGAGGTATCTGAATACTATTATCTTTTTCAAATAATAGATCTCGAAAATATTTAGCTATAACTTGACCCCGCTGCCCTTTGGCTTTGCTGCTTAAGTAGTGTGTTAAGGATCAGATATCTGTCCCCTACTGGTTAACCAAGCGGCGCATAAGTGAAAATTTTTTCTTTAAATTTTCACCTATTCGTTACGAGTTAGTAACTTGCGCGACTAACTGATATAGGAAGTGAGTTTTATTGGTGCAGGTCGAGGTCCGGGCCTGGCAATGGATACAGCCTATCCTGGAAAGGATCCTGGGTTCGATTCCGGGGCCAGGATGTTTGGCCTCATCAATAAAAAACACTCACATGTCTTGTTAAATTTAACCTGTCTGTTTTCCCCAATCTAAAATAATTAAAATTTAGAATATATGGGGAATTAGTTCCCTCCATCCATGGGCGTAACTAGGGGGTCCGGGGGGGGGCCCCCCCCAGAAGGCTCTGGCCCCCCCCAGAAAACCCTTTGCCCCAAGAAAAATTGAGAAAATATGGGGCTTTCAGGCCCGAGTCATTCTTTCCACGTCAAATCGATACACTTTTTAACCTCACCATCTCAGATTTGTATGAAATTTGGGTCATAGGTAGAGTCAATAGAGACTAAGAAAAAGCCCCAATTTCAACTTGATATCTCAACTCGTTTAAGAAATATGGCGTGCTAAAGTTGTCAAAAATGGCAAAAAATCGACCAAATTTAAATTGCTCTAAAATCTCTTAGAGATGAGATAAGAGATGAATGAGGTGTCAAAAATATCAACTTTTTGACCACAGAATTTTTTTAATTTTAATTTTTACAAATATACAGTTAAATCCAAATAATTTATTTATTAAAATTTCAATTTTTTATTTTTTTATTTTTTATATAGTCTTAATACATGTAAAATTATAATTAATTTTGTATTTAATAGGGGTGATTTTTTTAGGGTGGCTGAATCAAATAAGTCTTTTAAGATTCTCTTGTTTTAAGAGGGATGGAGGCATGGGCGTAACTAGAGAATCTGGCTGGGGGGGCCATGGGCCCAGCCATCCTCGCTGGGGGGGGGGATGAGACAGATAACCTCGGTGGGCGAGTCATTCTTTCCACGTCAAATCGATACACTTTTTAACCTCACCATCTCAGATTTGTATGAAATTTGGGTCATAGGTAGAGTCAATAGAGACTAAGAAAAAGCCCCAATTTCAACTTGATATCTCAACTCGTTTAAGAAATATGGCGTGTTAAAGTTGTCAAAAATGGCAAAAAATCGACCAACCACATCTATTTAAATTGCTCTAAAATCTCTTAGAGATGAGATAGAGAGATGAATGAGGTGTCATTTTACAGCTTTTTAGACACCCTTTCCAATGATATACAACACACCTGGGGTGGTAATAAAAAAAAAAATTTTTAAATCTCAAAATCAAAAATTTAAATTAATTTTTTTCAAAAAGTACCCCTTCAAAAATTTTGAAAAAATTCTAAAATGGTCCTTGCTTAAAGTTTAAAAGATAATATAAGCCTCATCGAGGGATCATGATGGGATCATAGAAAAATTAATTAAAACAACCCTTGCGTTAGTTTTTTGTCATAATTGGGAAACATTATACAGGCTAACAGTGATTTTGGTACCGGGACTAGTTTGAGCTATTCTCGTCGCTATATGCGTCCTTTTTCCAAAAATGCCGTCAGTTTTGCTCGAATATCTCTAGTTTTAGAGATATAGAGAATATAACGTTTTAATTGAAATTCTGCTCTAAAGCGGCTCTTATTTTGAGTTTTCTAGATTTTTTTATGGTGTTTTCTCTTAAAAATATACAGGTAGCTAAGATACATAGAAAATCTAGAGATTCTGCCCAATCAGAAGTGAATTAGTGGTGTAAAACACGGCTAAAAGTTGAAAAAAATTCAATTTTTCCAGCCATCATTCATTCGTGCAAATCGGTTAATTATTAGCGAAATTATAAACAAAATAGTTAATCTACAAGTCAAAAATAAGAAAATTTTTTGATTAAGATGGTGTTTTGCTTAGAAGAATTCTTGGGTGTAGTGATAGCGCTGAAATAACAAGTTTATAATTTCTTTAATAATTAACCGATTTGCACAAATGAATGATTTCTGGAAAGCTAAAGAGTTAAAGAATATCGTACACAATTGCTTTTTGCATTCAGGGATGTTTTAGGGTTGTCCAATATTAAGAAAAACTGGAAAAATTGAATTTTTTTCAACTTTTAGCCGTGTTTTGCACCACCACTAAATCACTTCTGATTGGACAGAATCTCTAGATTTTCTATGTATCTTAGCTACCTGTATATTTTTAAAAGAAAACACCATAAAAAAATCTAGAAAACTCAAAATAAGAGCCGCTTTAGAGCAGAATTTCTATTAAAGTGTTATATTCTCTATATCTCTAAAATTAGAGATATTTGAGCAAAACTGACGGCATTTTTGGAAAAAGGACGTCGCATATACTCAGAGATCAGCTCAAAATATCCCCGGTACCAAAATCACTGTTAGCCTGTATAATGTTTCCCAATTATGACAAAAAACTAACGCAAGGGTTGTTTTAATTAATTTTTCTATGATCCCATCATGATCCCTCGATGAGGCTTATATTATCTTTTAAACTTTATGCAAGGACCATTTTAGAATTTTTTCAAAATTTTTGAAGGGGTACTTTTTGAAAAAAAATTAATTTAAATTTTTGATTTTGAAATTTAAAAATTTTTTTTTTATTACCACCCCAGGTGTGTTGTATATCATTGGAAAGGGTGTCTAAAAAGCTGTAAAATGACACCTCATTCATCTCTCTATCTCATCTCTAAGAGATTTTAGAGCAATTTAAATAGATGTGGTTAGGTCGATTTTTTGCCATTTTTGACAACTTTAACACGCCATATCTTTTAAACGAGTTGAGATATCAAGTTGAAATTGGGGCTTTTTCTTAGTCTCTATTGACTCTACCTATGACCCAAATTTCATACAAATCTGAGATGGTGAGGTTAAAAAGTGTATCGATTTGACGTGGAATGACTCGCCCACCGAGGTTATCTGGTCTCATGCCCCCCCCCCCCCCCAGCGAGGATGGCTGGTCCCATGGCCCCCCCAGCCAGATTCTCTAGTTACGCCCATGCCTCCATCCCTCTTAAAAACAAGAGAATCTTAAAAGACTTATTTGATTCAGCCACCCTAAAAAATCACCCCCTATTAAATACAAAATTAATTATAATTTTACATGTATTAAGACTATATAAAAAATAAAAAAATAAAAAATTGAAATTTTAATAAATAAATTATTTGGATTTAACTGTATATTTGTAAAAATTAAAATTAAAAAAATTCTGTGGTCAAAAAGTTGATATTTTTTGGAAATAAATCACAGTAAAATAACAAGTCTTTTATTAATAAAGGTTTGAAGAGGAAGTAAATTTTATATAGGACAGAGGAATTGGCAGCCAGTTTTAGAGCCTCCATATTAAAAAAACTCTCGATTTTGGATACGTTCTGCAAACTCCTCTTTTAAGGGAGGATTTAATTTTATATAAAAATTTGAATTTTTTTTTATTTGACTTATGTCATTAACCCATATAATACTTTATTCTATTATAAATATAAATAATCAAATATATCAAAATTGGATTTTGTAAAGGGATTACGGGTTAAATAAAACAAATTTATAAAAAAAAAAATCTTTATTAATTATTTAAAATTTATCTTAAGATAATATTCAATACAATAAGATAGGAAATAATAATTAAATATTTCTTTGTTTCAGAAATCTTCCAAAAAACATCCAAGTGCGTCATCTTCGTTATAAAAGAATCAACTCATACGCAAATGAAATGTTTTTTTTATAATTGTGAGCTCATAGAAGAACAAGCAAAGCAAATCCCTGTAGTTGCATTCAGCTCCAGTTACGAGCCAGTAGGCTGAGTTCATATCTCCGAATAATGCTTCTCTTCTTTTGCGCTGATTTTAGCTAGAATAATATACACCTCTCTCCAATTGAAAGGTATTTATTATTTGAATATTTGATTTTATAATGCTACTCCCCCAGGGGCAGATCCAGAGGTGTTTCTCGGGGGGGGGGGGTAATCTGGAGTGACTGGGCGCACAGCACACATTTTTTTTCTTAATTTTGGTAATTTAAAGGCGCATTCTGTACTTATTTGCCAGAATATAAATACAAATCAAATTTTTAAGTATTAATTTTTAAAATTTTACATTAAAAATACATTTTTTTTTCGAAAAAAAGTATTTTTTTCAAATCTCAGGGGGGTAATTACCCCCTTTACCCCCCCCTTGTATCCGCCCTTGTACTCCCCTGGTATGGTATTTATTTATATTTTTGCCCTTAACAGTTTCTTTAAAATAATTTATATTTAAACATATTGTCAATAATACATATATTTCTTTTTCGCACTTACGGAATCGCGTTCATTATATAAAAAATAAATATTAAAACAACACAAGATGATTTAGTTATTTGTTTTAATCAAACAAGTTGTTTCAATATTTTATTCTTTACCCGCCCAGGGCGGTCTTTCGTCATTCAAGAACACCAAAATAATTATTTTTCAAGCCCGTGGTTCATAGAGAGTTTCTCATGGCTGGGGTGCAGGGTTCCCTTCCCGTCCCAAGCGAGTAAAATATATTTCATTTGAATTGACTACAAATCAGTTGAAATATAGGGGTGGGTTTAAATGGCCTTAGATGCCGACATAGACGCAACCAGGGGGGTGGTTTAGGGTTTTAACCCCCCCTCCCCAGAAGATAAAAAAAAATCAAAATATATATATTACAAATAGAAAAGAAAAAATATAATCATTTCGGTTCCGCAAAAGAGGAAATGTTCCGCGGGCGGCACATGGGGAAAAATTTTGAAAAAAGGTAAAATATTTTTACGGACTGGAAAAAATTTCCCCGCAGGGCGGAAAAATTTGGTTCCGCGGAATCAAAATTTTTCCGCAAGGCAAAAAACTTCGGTTCCGCGAAAAAAAAAAAATTTTCACAGAAAAATTTTTGAGATCAGCCGGGGGGGGGCCCCCGGAAAACCCTCCCACTGGATGCCGAAAAAGACCTTAAAAAAAAAAAAATTCAAAAAGCTATAACAAGCATTGGATTTATATGAAAATGTTTTAATGACAATTTAAATATCAAAATAAATTCTATTTGTAAACGAATTCCCCGTGAATGTCCTGAACAAAAGCGCATATTAATCCGGCTTAAATGCAACTTTCTAATGAATTCATGCAACCAGGACGGTATTAACGAGAGAATTTCTCCCCTTTTAATTAAAATATTAAAAAAAAAAAAATACACAAATATAATTTGTATAAAATTTCGTTCTTCAGACAAATCTCTTCCTCCCTTTATTCAATGATTTTGTTTTTTCTGGAGGTGGTGGGGTTGAAAATGAATCATTGCAATAAAATAAATTACATGTATATAAAATCCCAAATGGAGTTATCATTTAATTTGAAGAGGCTATTGTATGATAAAATGCAGAAAATAATTTACAATTGTGTCTAATATTTAGTATTGATTATTTTTACTTACTCTTACCCTATATTTTTATTTGATCCCCCTTCCACTCTCCAATATTTAGAGCAGCGTTTTCCAAACTGTGAGGCGCGCCTCCCTAGGGAGGCGCGAACTAGTCAAGGGGAGGCGCGAGTATTGGCTACCAAGATCAATTTTCCAAATGATTGCTAGTTTATAAATAAAATAATAAAATTCTGGGACTGAGGTTTTCCTTAATATATTAATTAAAAAAATATTTTTATATAAATTTATATTTTTTAATACTAAAATTTTTTTTTTTTGGGGGGGGGAGAAGCGTCATACGATTAAATATTTTTAAGGGAGGCGTTGTATCATAAAGTTTGGAAACCACTGGCCTAAAGTAAGACTCATTCTAGAAAATTATACTATGTGTAAAACCCAAAGGCGGATCCAGGGAAGTTTTTCAGGGTTTTAATTTTTTTCTGACTAGACGCGAAGCTCGCCGAAGGCGATAGCATTGTTAATTATTTTATTTATTAGGATTGGATAAGGGGTTGAAAGGTTGAAAAAAATGTTTTTTAAATTTATTTTAGCTAATTTGAAGGCAAATAAATAGAAAACATTCAAAAAATAGCGTTGATTATTATTTTATAATATTAAGGGTTGATTAGGGATGAGATGAAGGGTTGATTATTTAAGAAAGGCCTTGGAATATTCCAAATCACTTGTTGACATTCTTTTCCATCTCTAAATATAGTTAGATTAGAGAAAAAGGTATTTTTATTCTTTTTAATAAAAAGGGAATTGTTATTTTGATCTATTTTATTTCAAAACAAACAGAGAAAGACAAGTCTCGTTCAGTCGAGTGCGTTGCCTGCTGGCAGGCGGCGAGGTGATTATTAAGTTGTGTTTAAAGTGAATCAAATTGAATAATTAATATAGTGTAATCCACCCTGACCACCCCGTGAGCCAACACACCCTCTTGAGAGTCTTATTAAAGGTAATTATTATGCATTTTATCGTTTGAAAAAAAATAAATGATAGAAACAAATAATTTGACTGCAAAAACGATTCTTTTGAATATGAAATTAAATATTTTGTATTTCATTAAGGGTAGAGGGAGAATATAAGCTGTTGAAAGGGTAGGGGGAGTGTAGGTGTCATTGAAAAAAAATTAGTTTTTATTTTTTGTCTTTTTTAAACTCACACTTTTTTCTCATTCACACTCCACACTCACACTCACACACACATTCACAGTCTTTTTGGCAACCCAGGCCATATAAGACTTTATTAATTAATGATATAGATGCATATTGGGGTCCAGGCTTTTCAATTTAAGCCATTCGGTATCCATTTCGGACTGCCAGGGGTTAGAACCCGCCACGTTCGGTACCAACTACACCAAGCCTGAGGGCATTTTTTTATCTTTTCTTAAGTCTCCATTATTTACCATTATATTTTGTTAATCAAATTTCCTTAATATACTTTTACTCAGGGGTGGATTAAGAGTTGAAAATTAAAATAAAATAATTTCAAAATAAAATAAAAATTAAAATAATTATTTTGAGAGTAATTTCGCGATGACGGCTCGCATTTCCTTAAGGGGGGGGAGGTATGAAGGCATTAACCAGGGGGGTTAATGCCCCATCCCCTATAATGCACAAAGATATTGTTTTTTAATAATTTTACTGAAAAATAAGTGCATTCCGTTTGAGTTAAAATTTATATTCAATATTCAGCAAGTCGCATAGTGGAATAGAAATATTTTAATGTCATTCTAAAATTTCTTATTACTGGGGCGGAATTAATTTTTGAAGATTTCGAAACTCCTATAAACGGATAATATTAACACTGGGTAACTTAGGAACCCATCGAATCTCTTGCAGAATTTTGTAGGGATTTTTTCATTAGGTAGAAAAATAAGATATGATTAGCCCACTTGGAATTTTACTGGGGTGAGTTACTAACTTTCATTCCTGATACAAATTCCCCCAGCCATAAAATACCCTTATACCAGCATTTTCCAAACTGTGAGGGGCGGACTAGTCTAAGGGGAGGCGCGAATATTGGCCACCAGGACCAATTTCCCAAATGATTGCTAGTTTTTAATATAAATAAGAATAAATAAATAAAAGCATTAAAAAAAAATATTTTTATATAAATTTATTTTTTTTAGCATTAAAAATTTTTGTTTTTGTATTATTTTATAAAATGGATGGGGGGGGGAGGGGGGACGTCATAAGATTAATTATTTTTAAGGGAACATAAAGTTTGGAAACCACTGATTTAGAGGGTGGGAGACAAATTAACATTTTATATTCAAATCAGTTTTATAAATGTTGGATTATTTTGGGGAATTTGTTTGATAAAAGCTCTATAGATTTTATGATGTTACCCAATTATAATGACCACGAAATACAAAATTCTAATTGACATAAAGTTTATTTTGGAAAGTTCCTTAGTTCATAATTTAAATAAATGTCCTGGAATATTAATTAATTTTTATTATTATCTCTTGTTGTTATAGATTTTCGTTACCCACGTGACTCCGCTCCCCTGCACTCTCCATCCAGAGCCCTCGATGTCAGTCAGGCTCGGACCTCAGAAACTCGCACGTCGGTTCAACAGCAACATTTCAGCCCCTCTCTCTTTCCAGGTAAATAAATATTATTCCATTCTTTATCTCTTGTCAATTAATAATTAAATATGTTGAGAAGGATGGAGGGGACAAATTACTTTCATATTTCTTATTCTATTCGATAAATAAATAAAAACATTGGGATTTTCTTTTTAGTTAAAAAATTTAATAAAACTTTCCATTTTAATAAAAAGTATGAAAAGAAAATAAAAAAATATTTCATCCTACTTCGTAATTTATTTAATAAGGGATGGTTTTTAGTCAAAATTACTCTAATAAATGATATATGGTGTATAATTTTACTAGCCGCGCCGCCTGCCTTCGGCGGGCTTCGCCCCTTGGACCCCCTCAGCTGCGGAGCTTTTCTTAATTATGAAAAAAAAAATTATCATTGCTATTCCAATCCAGTGCCTGCTTGAGGATTTGTTTACATTTATAGAATACACAAATGCAATGAATACATAAATATTTATCTATAAATTTCCTATGGGAGAAATAGTAACTTTAAGAATTAATAACTCAAAAAGTTATAGGGATTTCGGGATGAAAATTATTTTCCTGTAACTCCTAGAAGGTCCTCTTTATGCATATAAAATTTCATTTCAAAATTCCAAAGGGAGGTTGCCTAAATTTAACGTGACAGGCAGACAGGACATTAGCGAATTATCAGTGGCGTAGCGAGGGGGGGGGGGGCAAGGGGGTCATTATGCCCAGGGCGCTACTCACAAAGGGGCGCAAAATGGTCCGCAAAACAAAAAAATTGCTGGATATTTTTTGGTTTTATTATAATTGATTTCAGGAAAATATATTTTAAATTTAGTGCCAGTGTAATATAATAATTTTGTATGTTATACATATAATTTTATATGGTTTTCGAATGGGGGGGGGGCGCTAAAAAGTTATTGTGCCCCTGGCGCGAGTTAAGCTCACTACGCCACTGCGAATTATATATATAGATTTTTTGTAAAATTCTCTCTTTCTCCTAGTTAACATAAACACACACAAATCTTATTTAGTAAGAAAAAATAATAATTTTTATCTTTTCCAGGGAGTGAATTTGCTAGACCTAATCACCTGAGCATCAGCATCTCAGCACCCTCAGAGGCTGCCTCTCTCTCTCTCTGCACCAGGTAGACCCTATCAATCAATTTTTTTCATATTATTATATTAATTCTTCAACCCCTTCCCCTTTCATTTTATGACATTTGATTATCAAATTAATTAATTAATTAATCTCTGTCTTTTGATTAGGCTACCAACGGATTCCTTTTTTTTAACAAATTACCATTTTTTGCTTTAATCAAATTTTCTGAATATCAAAATGAAAATTTAACTATAAAATATTTAAAAATTTATTCTTACAAATTTTCATTATCAATTAAAGGACGTATTAAATAGAAAGGAAGCAAACATGACATAAACTAAAATATTATTCATTAGAGAATCGAAAAATATCAACTGTTGACTTTCAATTTCAGAGCTATTTATATTCATTAAACTTTTGTATATAAAATGCCTCTTTAAAATTTATTAGGCTCGGATTTAATATAGTAAATTTGTTCCTGTGTTGGACCAAAATCATTGTAACCGTTGGACTTACACTTCTCATAAAAATTTAACTCTTTTTAAGATAAAAATAATACAGTAATAAATTTGTTTATATAATAATTTTTATTATTTTTCATTTGAGGGATTTAATCAATTTTAACAGGCTTTAATTTTTTATAAAACAAGACACAAATCAATTCTTTTCAATGGAAAAATTCTGAATTTTCTCGAATTTTTTGCGTTTCCCTTAATAAAATTATTTTATTTTATTTTTTTTTGACGTGACAACGTCTTACAAATCATGTGTCTATAGAGGCAGGTTAGAGGGGCATGCACGAAAAAGTTTATCGGCTTTAATAACTCTTCTGTCTTAATAGATATAATTATGGAAAATATACGGTTAGAAAGAATGAGTTTTCAGCTAAAGATTTCACCATTTATTTTTTTCCTACCATTTTATTTTACCGTGCTGCGGTAAATTCTAATTTGAAAGTTTAAACCCCTGTAGATTCCGAACGGCTAATCAGATCAGACTACATGGGATGTCATTTGGTGCAGAAAGGAAACCTCTAATAGAATAAATAAAAAAATCCCGAGTAATTGACTCCAAAAATTAGTTTTTTCTCGAAAAACCTCATTTTTTAGGCAAAAAAATATCGAAAAATAGCCCTATTTATGTAACGCATAGCGACTTGACCATAAAAGCTACATTAAATCTAAATATAGTTTTAGAAAGAGTGGTCCAATGCCCAGAGGTAATTTTTTTCTTTTTTTTGATATGAGGTCATTTTACCGCATGAGAGCACTTCGGCGGGATTTCGTTTTTCGAAATTTTAAACCCCTGTAGATTCCGAACGGCTAATCAGATCTGACTAAATGAGATGTCATTTGGTGCAGAAAGATAACCTCTAATAGAATAAATAAAAAAATCCCCAGTAATTAACGCTAAAATTAGTTTTATTCTCGAAAAACCTCACTTTTTAAGCATAAGTCGCCCTTAATGGATAAAAAAAAGCCACACCTGTCATATATTGTTTCAATGAAAATGTTTGAACATGTTTATTTATGAAAACAAACTACTAGTAAAAAAAAACAATACTTTCTCTCTTTATATTTCAATATAGGTAAGAGAAAAAAAATTTTTTTGAAGTCAAGCAAAAGACGTTGTCACGTTAAAAAGCCACCGGCTGTGTAGAAGACACAGCCAACACCTAATTTTTAAGCTAGAGAAAATTATTATATTTTTTGTATTATGGAGCTTAAATATCTACTCATGGCTTAGGTCCAATGGGGGGGTTTGAACCCCCAAATCCCCCCGTGGCTACGCCTATGATATAAATATACATATTCAGCATAATGTAAATTATTTCCTACTTTTTCTCTTGCAGTCTCTTGGTCCACGTCAATGGTTGTTTGAGTTGGATGTTCGACTGCCTGGCTCAAGTGCCTTTAGATTCTCCTCTAGAGAGTTTGCCCTCCTGTTGACTTCATTCATGTGTCGCTGAGCTCCAGAATCTCCAAGTCCGGTGATTTGCTAAGTAAAAATAATTTATATATATATATATTTTTTTTTTTTTTTTTTTTTTTTTTGGATCACTATAGAAGAACAATTGAACACCGTTTTTAAATAAATAGGCATATATAAAATTTTTTACCCTCTTCCGTACCAGTGATATAGACCGAAAATCGTGCGCACAAACTTTTTTCCCGCTGAATTCTTCTTTCACCTTCAAATTTTTATATTTTTATTGCAAATTAAAATTTGTCAACGTAATAAATTCGCATAAAAAAAAGTTTGGGTTTTAATCAACCACTCTATTTAAAATTTTTCGGAACTTCGGGGAGGGGGTACCCGCCCTGGCTACGACCCTGGTTCAAATTGTGTCCCATTTAATATCAAAATAAAAGAGAAATGTCTTTTTACTCGTATATTTAATCTGATGTATGATGAATTGATTGATTTAAAAATAAGACAAAGTAAAAAAAAATTACTTAAAAAAAAAAAAAATTAAGTAGGCTAGGCGTTTAGAAAAAAATAGATAAATTAATTAAAGGACAGTATATAAAATAGAAAGGAAATAAAGGATATAAAACAAAAATTATTAGTCATTTATTATGGTCTCTAGAGAACTGGAAAATCCTTCTGTTTCATGCACTTTTAAGTGCACAGTTCTTTTGTATATAACATACCTCTTTAAAATGTATTTTACTTGGTTACTAACAAAGTAAATTTGTTCCTGTGTTGGGCCAATGTTCTCATAAAATGTTTGTGGTTTGCTCTCTATATTTCTTTCTATTACCTATATGATATTCTTTATTTTTTCTTTAATAATCTTTCCTTTAGTAGGCTATTATAAAACCCAGGGAGGTTGAATTGCGTCTTACGGTACTATATTAATTTTTAATTTGTTGTCCAATTAGTTGATGAAAATACAGTAAGAATGTCTTTCAGATTGATTGAAAAAGACTGGAGCGAGTCTGAGAGTCGGATTTATTTTTATTTATGCCTAATTGTATTTAAATACATTTTTTTTTGTCATTAATTCTTATATTAAATCGTTTTAATGCATTTTCGAAAGGGAATTAATATTTCAGTCTTTGTATATGCGATTTCATTTACCTGGAGGCCCAAAGACATGTAAGACTGGACCATAAAGTTTGTGTTTTTTGAAAACTCGTGCAAGTTGTTTTAATATTTTTTTGATCTAATGAATATATTACCGAACTTAATCGACAGGTGTAATCGCTTTATTATTCTATCTCTATATTCTTCTATTTAAAATTGATGAGGAAAATAATTGACTTTCGAAAATGCTCAACAGTTTCAAATTAAATTTATAACGAGAGATGACTTATCATATGTTTTTTTCAGTTTTAAATTATCATATAAGTATTAATCACAATTTAAATATAAGACATATAAATAAATATAAGGACAGTTCTCAGGACCAGGGCCGGAACTAAGTGATTTTTAGGGGGGGGCAAAATTTAATTTTCCGCCCCCTCCTTAAAATTTTCTATATAAAATTCATATCATTTTACCTTTTTTTTTAAATAAATCTTTCTTTAATTGCCGCCTCCCTGATATCTGCCGCCCGGGGCACATGCACCCACTGCCCCCCCCCCCCTAGATCCGGCCGTGCCCAGGACTACTAGTCTTAAAGTGTGAGACTCTCACTAAATTTCCATCTAAAGTCCTGCGTCCCCTAAAGCCTAAGAAGGCCTAATTAATTTTAAAGAAATAAATAATGCAGCAAATCATAATTCATTTGTGAATTTTTATTTATTTTTCAATTATTTATTTCAATTGCTAGTATCAGAGTAGAAAAATATTAGGAACCGACCGAATATTCGGTTTCGGTTACGGTTTCGGCCAATTTCGGCCAAAAATCCTGGTTTCGGGCGTAGTTTCGGTTTCGGCCAAAAAGTAGCCGAAACTTTCGGCCGGCCGAAACCTGAGTCTGAAAAAATGGGATGAGACTCGCATGCAAAAAAAAAGTAAAATATTTGCAAATACGGAAAAGTTGCTGAAAAAATTTAGCCTCCTAAAAAAAAGGTAAAATGATTTTCGCGGAAGGGGAAAAAAAATTTCAAAAAAAAGGTAAAATAACTAATTTTTTATAGGAAATACAAGTTTCGGTTTCGGTTTCGGCCGAAACTAAGATTGAGGCCGAATATTCGGTTTCGGTTTCGGCTGAAAATCTTTTTTCGGTCGGACCCTAAAAAATATATAAAAATTATTTTTCAGAGAAACGGAAGCCAAATACTATTTTTTTTAAGTGCATTATTTTTTACTTTCGTTAAGTAAAAAAAAATAAAAAAAATTGTTCGCACCTATAAACATATTTTCCAATACCACCCCTAAATTCCTTTTTACTTTCTCTTTCCTATATATGTTAATATCTATAGAGAGAAAGTATTGGATTCATGTCAAAAATTCGATGTCGAGATTTTGAAGGATATACACGTTTTGAGGTCCCCGAGTCCAAAAAAGTGGTTTTCGCGACATGGTCTGTCTGTCTGTGTGTTCAATTTTAAAGCATGAAGGAATTGAGTTAGGAGGTTGAAATTTTATATTTAAGTTAGGCATCCCCCCTGAGGCGTGAAAGTAGCCTTTTAATCAAAATCGGCCAAAGAGTACTAGTACTTTACTGATGTACTTTTTCAGTTTTTTTCGATTTTCTCAAAATTTGCTCTAACGATTTTGATTAAAATTCAAAAATCAATTATTTTTTAGATGCTCTTTCAAATGCATATTGTCGTTTTGCCCTCAAAATTGTTTGAAAACCACTTTACTCTTGTGCTTCATAGGAAAGATAAGAGAAATGGTTGCCATGGTAACAAAATATAAATATATAATTATATATATATATATATACTTATATAACACCTTCATATTAATTTTATTTTTGTAAAATTGTTCTCAATAGTTGATTTTGATATTGTGGCTGTGATGTGATTACAATGGAGAATTGGAGGTATCAGCCAAATTGGGATTGTCCAGGTTAATAAAACTCCCAGGATAAGATGTTTCGGCCTGAATTTATTTGGCCATCCCGATAACTGAAGATGGCCAAATAAATTCAGGCCGAAACGTCTTTTCCTGGGAGTTTTATTAACCTGGACAATCCCAATTTGGCTGATACCTCCAATTCTCCATTGTAAATTATTCTCATATTGATAAATAACACAGGTGAACAGTGATTTTGTTGCCAGGGTTAGTTTTAGAGCTCTAGAGAAAATTAAATTTTAATAAAAAATGTGCTCTAAAGCGGTTCTAATTTTGAATTATCTATATTTTTTTAAGGCGACTCCTTAAAAATTTGCAGATAAATGAAGTACATATAAATATAAAGTTTCAGTCCAATCGGTGGTGATGTGCTGGCACAAAACACGGCTAAAAGTTTGGAAAAATCGAATTTTTTTCAGTTTTTTTTCAACTTTGGACACCCCTAATACAAGTTTTTCCATCTTTGAATAAAAAAAAAATAAACATATTTGGGAGATATTCTTTTGCTGTTAAGCTTTTCAAAAATCACTTATTCACAAGTATCTTAACGACAATCTGAAAATATTTAACGAAATTATAAATACAAATACTCCGGCAACAAAAAAAGTCTTTTGTTCCCTGTGCAATCTAGCTCATTTTTATTTAACATAATATATAAGCTGCTAGGGTACATTATTTTCAATATTAATTATCAATTTATTATTAATATTTTTTTATATTTTCAGGGATTCATCTCGATTTCTGCATGCCAGCCATTATATACGACGTTCCAGTGGAGCCTTGAAGTCAACCAACTGGTGAGTTTGTTCAAATTTTATAATTCATTTTTAATTTTAAAGCCCATTTGAACTCATTTGCAAAACAGGAACACATGGCCTTTGAAGTTTGAGAATTTTTAAAATTTTCTTAAAACTAATCATTTGATTTCCTCCACAAGGGACTAAATTAATTTTACATTCCAATTAAACTAGAAATTTATCTTTTATTGATAAAAAATACCTTAAAGAATTCATTAAAGAACTAATAAAAAAAAAGATAGATTTTTAATAACTCTACCTTCCTCAATTTTAACTATGTTTAAAGCACCTGAATGTTTAAATTCATTCTCGTTCTTGGGCCATAGCACAGTGGTAGAGTATCCCCCTCTTGTGCTTGTGGGGTTTAAATAATATCCCGTGGGCTAATTAGGATAGAATAATGACATGCGCCTTGAATTCTGATTCTAAAGAGAGATAGATTAAATTGTATCATCTGTCAAAGTTCCTCAGCATAAATCTGTTCATATTTTTAAATTCACTATTGGGATTTGTCATCAACGATTATATAAAATTATATTTATATATATGTGTGAGTATGTTTAGTCAAATCCGAATTGAGGTATTGAATATTAATATCTTATTTAAATGAATAGATCTCGAAAATTATTTAAATAAAATAAAATATAGGGTGTCGGAGTTATCAAAAGAAATTTCAATTACTCGATTTTCCATTTTACAGAATTTAACTGTTTAAAGATATTGCATCTAGGGGTGTAGTGGAGCGGGAACGCGTGGGAACGGCGTTTCAGTCATTAAAAAAAAAAATAATAACAAATAAAATTAAAATTATTTACAAACTTTTTTTAAATTAAGGTAATGATTTAAGATATGAGTTGTTCATAGCCTAGATTTGCACCATTTCACTATTAATTTTTCTAAAATTTTCCGGGGGTTCTCCGGTTCCCCCGGCCCCCTCCATTGGTAAGTCATGTATTTACTGTTCCCACACTGAAAATTTTGCCACTACATCACTGATTGCATCCTCCTTAGCTATTTATTTAATTTAAGGGTGTATGGCCTTTTTAAGTCTTTTAAAAATAATTTAAATTTAATATTTAATATCTTTCTCTAAAATTTCATCTTTTTACTTTCTTTCCAATAGATCAACAACTTTAAAATTTACAAACGTAAAAGTGATAAACTTTTTTTTGGTAGACAGTTTATAGAGGGTGCGAGAGTAAATATAGGACTATAAAAACATATTGCCTCCTCCTTTGAAATTTATTAATAAGGAATCCTTTTTAAGGTGGTTTGATTAAAATGTTCCTATATACCAGGTACTGTAGTTAAAAAGAATATTTGGAAAAAGGATTAAGGGATAAATAAAACAATTATTTGATAAAATAATCTTTATTGTAAAATACGGTAATACAAGAAGATAAAAAATAATATTAATAAATAAATATTTTTATTTTGTTTCAGAAGGAGGTTTTAGGAAAAAAAATTCATGCCAGTCTTCCTTATGATCAAAGAAACTCAATTTTTTTTTTTTTTAAATTGTGAACTGATCTTCATCTCTACTATTGCGATGATATTAGTGAGAATAAAATATCACACACCACATCTCGCTCTTAAAAGGTATTTATTATTTGTATATTTCAATTTCATAAAGGGTGTCGAGATTTTGATGGATATACACGTTTTGAGGTCCCCTGAATCCAAAAAGTGGTTTTCGCGACATGCTCTGTCTGTCTGTGTGTGTCGGTGAACAAAATATCTCAAGAACGAAAAGAGCTAAGAGCTTGAAATTTTTTATTCAAGTTAGGCACACCCCTGGCACTTGACACGAAGCTTTTGAACAAAATCGGCCAAAAAGTTCTAGTACCTTACTGATGCACTTTTTGGACATGCATAGCTATTTGACCATAAAAGCTACATTAAATCTAAATATACTTTTAGAAAGATTGGTTAAATACCCCCGGGCTACAAAAGTTTCGCCACACCTGTCCTATATCACAAAAATTCTGGTGTAAAAAGCACCGTTCACAACTTTCTCTTAGCAAGGATAAGAGAAAGTTGTGTACTGAGCAACCAGACACACCAGATTTTGATTTCTTATTAAAATTAAATTATATGATTTCTATTAGATAAAATTGAATTTTTGAGTTTTAATATTTTTTTAATTTATAAAACCACTAGCCCATATAACACTTTCATAAGAATATTTGTGAAAGGATTAAGGGATAAATAAAACAAAGATGAGACCTTAGAAAAAAACATCCATGTGCGTCATCATTGCCGTCAAATAAACAGCACATACGCAATTGCAAATTATTTTTAAAAAAAGTAAACCTACATACAAGAAGCAAGTCTTTTAGTTGAATTCATCTCGAGGAAGGAGCCATCTCGGTGCGATTCTATTAGTGAGAATAAAAGGGCACACACCCCTCATCTCACTCCAATTAAAAGGTATTTATAATTTGCATATTTCATTTTCATAAAGGGCTAACATTTTATTTTTATATTTTCTTTCTTAACTTATATTTATAAAATTATCTTTTTTTGGGTGAGACGTGTTCATTAGGGTTGATAAGGGGTGTACATTAATGTGGTTCTTAGCTATAGGTATAGGTTTCTGAAAGTTTGAAATTTGCTGCTCCCAACCCCTAATCCTGTTCCAATCAACAAATAAACGTCCCACAAATAAAGGTCCCACAAACGCATTTAATTTGCAACATAGGGTATACGAAACGATCGATTTCGTTTAAAAAGCGGTAAAAAAAATTATTTTCGATTATATGTCTAATAAATAAATAAATAAATACAAAAAAAGAACGCTTAAAAATATTCGATTTAATTGGTGGTGAGTTTAGGGGTGAATTAATTAAGACTTAAATTAATAGTTATTTAATTTCGAATTTTTTCTCAAAGGAATAAAACCCCGTTAGTTTTGCAAGTAAAGAGAATTTTTATAAATAGAGAATTTATTTGATAATGTGTGCTCAGAGAGTAATGCGATCTAAATCTGCTTGCCTGTTGCCTATCTCTCAGGCTGTCTCTGTCAGTTGTATTCGAGACGAGACACGAGTCATTCGCGGAGCTCTTTCTTCTCTCTCTCTCTGTCTCTCCCGTGTGTTTTTTCTTTTATATAGTGTTGCCATTTGTGCAAATAAGACGTTCATCCCCCAAACTCATTACTCCCCGTCTGGTCATCTTTTTATTAAGGTAACGAATATATTCATATTTCATTTTGATAACGAATTAAATTTCTATTTTTTTTTTTTTTTCCTGTCTTAAAATATATTACTTAGGTTATATAAAATTATCCAATTTTTTAGATATAATGTATTTGTGTACCCAAGGGGGAAGGGTGAGTTTATCAGGAAGGGCTCTAATTCACCCCTTCTGATAAATAAAATAGTATTTTTATTTAAAAAAAAAAAATTTAATTATATTTTTGTAAAATTTGTTACTTTTAAGGAAATTCTCTCTCCCCTCCTCGCCCTCCACCCCTATTGGGAGAGAATTTTGCTAATAATTGAAAATATAAATTCTTAAACTTTTATCTCTCGTCAATGATATAAATAATAACTGCGATTAACATTTCGTTTTAAAACTTTATTATTATTTTTAATAATGTTAACAGAGGGTGGTAAGGTGTGTACGTTTTCCCTTCTAATTAAAATATTATTATCATTTTTTATTTTTTTGTAAATTCTCTCTTTCTCCAAACAAACACACGAATCTTATTTAATAAGAAAAAAATAACAATTTTTATTTTTTTCAGGGGTGTCTATTGCTAGAGAGATCTTCTTCTCCCTTCATCATCATCCTTCTCGCTCAAGCATCCCCATCTCAGCGCACTTCTCTCTGCAATAGGTGAGTTCTGACAATAAAATTTTCTTCATCTTATAATTTCATTTCACAAATATTAATTTCATTTTTCCTGTGATCCTCTCTATTTTAATATCTCGATTATAACAACCCCCTCATTTTATAATATTTGAATATCATTTAA
>JAKCPI010022838.1:0-12056 GCA_023213315.1 Euborellia annulipes
AAAGTAATTATTTTATATTTAAAAAAAAATATTTTTTTAATAATATATTATCAGAATTAATCGAGGTAAAAATTATAATTTAAATTATGTTAAATTCTCATGTGAAGCAAAGGAAAATTCCCGAAAACCCACACCACAAAAAATGAATAAAAAGAAAAAGTTATAACAGGAACCCATCCTATTCATTTCGATCGATCAAAATTAAATTAAAAAAAAAATTCAATTTTTTTCCCTCAATCAAACATTATATAAAGAACAAGTGGAAAAATCCGCCCAAGGCACCCCCCCCCCCCCCCTGGACCCCTTTGCTCGACTTCAGGGAAAGTTTTAAAGTTTTAAATTTCTCACTTTGACTCAACTTCCTTTTATTCTGACCAATTAGCACCCTGATAAACACCCTAATAAACACAGAGACTTAAACAAATTTAAAAAAAAATCGCATTTATTACTATACGCCTGACGAGAGGTAAAAGTTTAAGCAAGCAACCCTCCTATTCATTTCTATAAGCTTAATATAGAAAGCAGATAATGTTTTTAAAGAAATATTTTTCTATGTTAGAATGTTCCCAGAGAATTTATAAGAACTGTTGGGAGCCGAATCAAAAAAGAGAGAGGGGGGAGATTTTTATAAATTTAAATGATATTCAAATATTATAGAATGAGGGGGTTGTTATACTCGAGATATTAAAATAGAGAGGATCACAGAAAAATGAAATTATTATTTGTGATTTGAAATTATAAGATGAAAAAATTTGATGTCAGAACTCACATATTGCAGAGAGAAGTACGCAGAGATTTGAGCGAGACTTGAGCGAGAAGGACGATGGTGAAGGGAGAAGTCGACCTCTAGTAGCAATAGACACCCCTGTAAAAAATAAAAATTATTATTTTTTCTTATTAAATATGGTTCGTCTGTTTGTTTGTAGAAAGAGAGAGTTTACAAAAAAATAAAAAATGATAATAATATTTTAATTAGAAGGGAAAACGTAAACACCTTACCACCCTCTGTTTAACATTATTAAAAATAATAATATAGTTTCAAAACGAAATGTTAATCACAGTTATTATTTATATCATTGACGAGAGATAGAAGTTTAAAAATTTATATTTTCAATTATTAGCTAAATTCTCTGGAATAGGGGTGAAGGGTGAGGAGGGAGAAAAAGTAATCAATTTGCTTAAATGTAAAAATTTTACAAAAAAATATGAATTTTGTATTAGTATTTTAAAATACTATTTTATTTATCAGAAGGGGTGATTTACAGCCCTTCTGATAAACTCACCCTTCCCCTTGGGTACACGAATTCATTATTTCTATAAAATTGGATAATTTTATATACCCTAAGTAATATATTTTAAGACAGAAAAAAAAAGAAAATAGAAATTTAATTCGTCATCAAAATGAAATATGAATATATTCATTACCTTAATAAAAAGATGACCAGACGGGGGGGGAGTAATGAGTTTGGGGGATGAACGTCTTATTTGCACAAATAACAGCACAATATAAAAGGAACTAAACACACGGGAGAGACAAGAGAGAGGAGAGAGAGAGAGAAAGAGCTCCACGTAATGACTCGTGTCTCGTCTCGAATACAACTGACGAGACAGCCTGACACATAGGCAACAGGCAAGCAGACTTAGATCGCATTACTCTCTGAAGCGCACAAAAAATTATTATTATCAAATAAATTCTCTATTTATAAAAATTCTATTTACTTGCAAACTAACGGGGTTTTATTCCGTTGGGAAAAAATTCGAAATTAAATAACTATTAATTTAAGTCTTAATTAATCCACCCCTAAAACTCACCACCAATTAAATGAAAGGGAACATATCGCGTTCCCTAGTTATTATCAACTTAGTTAATGATATTTTTAATTTAGAAAAAAATATATTAAAATTATAAACTACACTCATATTCTTCTCTAATAATAATAAATAAATATAGTATGAACGAACTCGATAAAGACAATGGGTCATTGTTCTCAGTGGCGGTCCCAGGATTTTGTCAAGGGGGGGCCCAAATTTTTTTTTTTTTTTTTTTTTTTGTTATTCATTTAAGCTCTTTTTCGGCAGCGAAGGCTATTTAGACCTATTCTATTTATTTATTTCACCCAAAATTTAAAAAAATTTCCAAATTCGTCAAAAATCGATTTTTTTTTCTTTTTTTTAATTTTTTTCTCGTTATGGTCGAATTTTATAGTCGAAAAAAAAAATAAGTTTCTCAAATTTTCAACTTAAAATATTAATTTTTAAAGGTCCCTCAAATTTTTTTTTTAGCTCGTCATAAAGGCGACATTATATATTTTACCTTTGCAGTCGTATGTCGCCATTTAGGCGACATCCTAATTTTTTTGTAGTCAAATTAAAGCCAAATAATATCATAATATTCATTAAAAACTGTCTGGGATCCGAACCCGCGACCCTTGGAATACAAGGCTAACCCTAGGGGGTATGGAAAAATTTTTGAAAATTAGGCATTGAAATTTGCGTTTTTAGCTATCCTGAGACGTGAAAAAAAATTTATAATTTTTTTGTTTAGTTTTAAAATATTAAATAAAACTTTTGAATTTTTGTTGTCCAATGGGGGGGGCCCGGGCCCCTCTGGGCCCCCCCCCCTGGGACCGCTAGTGATTGTTCTCGGCGTTGATGGTAATTATAAACTGTTTACGAATATAATTTATTTTAATTAAAATTTAACAAACCTGGTGTGACTGTCGCACACCACACAACTTTTCTTACCCTTTAAACACTTTATCCATTCACCCTCACTCTCACACACAGATGCCTGAGATATTTTATTCACAGACACACAGGCTGACAGACCATGTTGCAAAAACATAGATTAGAGAAAGTATAAAAAAACGAAGAATAATAAATTGATATTTGAAGATGATTAATAAAAAAATTCCCAGCAAATAAAATTATTTAAAAAAAGAATTTAATCACAAATAATTAAATTTTTCTGTGTTAAAATGTTCTCAGAGAGTATTAGAATTTGCAAGTCGAACATTTGGAATTTTAAATTATTTAATAATCAAAAAAATGAAAATTTAATTGTACCCTTTATGAAAGTGAAATACCTTTTAAGAGCGAGATATGGTGTGTGTGTGTGACATTTTATTCTCACTAATATCATCGCAATAGTAGAGATGCAAATCAGTTCACAATTAAAAAAAAAATTAAGTGTGTGCTGTTTCTGTGATCATAAGGATGACTCAAATGGATTGGATTTTTTTCCTAAAAGCTCCTTCTGAAACAAAATAAAAATATTTATTTATTTATATTATTTTTTCTCTTCTTGTATTTCCATATTTTAAAATAAAGAATATTTTATCAAATAATTGTTTTATTTATCCCTTAATTATTTTTTCAAATATTCTTTTTAACTACAGTATATAGGAATATTTTATTGAAACCCCCTTAAAAAGGATTCTTTTTTAATAAATTTCAAAGGAGGAAGCAATATTTGTTTGATTATCATAGTTAAAGCTTAGTTAAATTATACTCCTATCTTTACTCTCGCACCCCCTATAAGCTGTCTACAAAAAAAAAGTTTATCCCTTTCACGTTTGTAAATTTTCAAATTGTTGATCTATTGCGTAAAGAAAGTAAAAAGATAAAATTTTAGAGAAAGATTTCTATAAATCGACTAGCACCCCTCAAAATGCTTTCTCACTACCAGAGGAGGACAGGGGGGGGCTATATTCCCGGAAGGATAAGGAGGATGCAATATCTTTAAACAGTTATATTCTGTAAAAAAGAAAATCGAGTAATTGGAATTTCTTTTGATAACTCCGACACCATGTATTTCATTTTATTTCAATGTATTTCATCTAATTCAAATAATTTTCGAGATCTATTCATTTAAATAATATATTAATATTCAATACCTCAATTCGGATTTGACTAAACATACAAAACATTTGTTAACTATAATTTTATAATATAATATCGATGATCGCAAATAATTATGAAATTAAAAATATGAACAGATTTATGCTGAGGAACTTTGACAGATGATACAATTTAATCTATTACTTTCTCTTAACTATGTATATATGTAATATATATATAGAGAGAAAGTATTGGTTTCATGTCAAAAATTCGATGTCGAGATTTTGATGGATCTTTACGTTTTGAGGTCCCCTGAATCCAAAAAAGTGATTTTCGCGACATGGTCTGTCTGTCTGTGTGTCTGTGTGTCTGTGTGTGTTCAATTTTAAGCATGAAGGAATTGAGCTAGGAAGTTGAAATTTTATATTTAAGTTAAACACCCCCCGGGACCGGAAAAATAAGCTTTTAATCAAAATCGGCCAAAGGGTACTAGTACTTTACTGATGTACTTTTTTTCAGTTTTTTCAATTTTCTCAAAATTCGCTCTAACGATTTTGATTAAAAATTCAAAAAATCAATTATTTTTTAGATGCTCTTTCAAATGTATATTCTCGTTTTGCCCTCAAAATTGTTTGAAGCACACTTTACTCTTGTGCTTCATAGAAAAGATAGGAGAAATGGTTGGCATGGTAACAAAATATAAATATTTTCCCATACTTATAAATTTTACATCTTGAATTTTAATATATCGGCGGAAACTAAATATATGTCGACACGAAAAATCTGGTGTGACAAGCACAGAACACAACTTTCGATTACCGAAGGTAAGAGAAAGTTGTGTGCTGTGCGACAGTCACACCAGATTTTTTTCTCTTTAGAATTAGAATTCAAGGCGCTTGTCATTTTGCTATCCTAATTAGCCCACGGGATATTATTTACCAGGGTTGCCACATATTAAAATGCTCAATGTAGGACAATAGGAAATGGACATATATATATATAAATTTTTTAGGTGATGATAATGCTAATTTATTTTAAGATATTTATTTAATGACTACATTCAATGTCTGAACTTATATTTTTCATCCCTCTTCGCGCATTTTAATAATTTAATGTTGTTTCGAACTTTCTCATAAAATTGTAGGCGCAATTTTCTTTACAATTAACGCTTACAAGCAATTCCGCTTTGATTAACTCTACTGAACACTTATTTCTTTCATCCGGGCGTTTAGAAATCGATTATACAGATTTATAAAAACCAACTTAATATTTTATTTTCAAAGTAGGACACATTAGGCTTCATTGTAGGACGTAGGACATTCATTGTGATTGTAGGACTGTCCTACCGAAAGTAGGACGCGTGGTAACCCTGATTTAAACCCTTAGCACAAGAGGGGGAGACTCTACCACTGTGCTATGGCCCAAGAACGAGAATGAATTTAAACATTCAGATGCTTTAAACATAATTAAAATTGAGGAAGATAGGGTTATTAAAAATATCTTTTTTTATTAGTTCTTTAATGAATTCTTTAAGATAATTTTTATCAATAAAAGATTCTAAATAATAAATTTTTAGTTTAATTGGAATGTAAAATTAATTTAGCCCCTTGTGGAGGAAATCAAATAAATGATTAGTTTTAAGAAGATTTTGAAAATTCTCAAACTTCGAAGGCGATGGGCCACGTGTTCATGTTTTGCAAATGAGTTCAAATTTTGCAGACATTATTTTTTGATGCAATGGAAAAGATTTCCCTTTATAATTTATATTATAAATTTCTTTTAATTCTTGATCTTGGTTTAAAATAGCATCTTTTTTTTTTTTTTTTTTTTTTGGAATGGGTGCATAAGGTCCCAAGACCTATAATGACCAATAGCATCTACTTATTATTATCCCGATATTTTAAAAATTTATTTTTTTTTGGGTGATTTAAATTTTTTATTCTTTTATAGGCCTATATTTTTTACTTTCTCCCACTATATATGAAATACTAGACGCAAAGCCCCGCCTTCGGCGGGGCTTACGCTAGCAGGGGCTGCGCCCCTGGACCCCCCCTTGCTCGCCTTCATTGAAAATTGTGGATTTCTATAAAACATATACATATATACATACCGGTACATACATTTTCCCTTTTCATTTTTATATATAGAGATTATTTTAACGGTTGATTATTCATAGGAGATTTTTTGTGAATTATATCCTTTCCGGGGCTCTCCCGATACACAGACAAAAAATTTACGCCGATATTTTAGAATTCAAAATGTAAATAAATAAAAAAAGTCGTAAACATGGGTAAATATTTATATTTTGTTACCATGGCAACTATTTCTCCTAATTTTTATTTTTTTCTTATTTTACCGGTTAATTACTCATTAACTTATTGTTATTTGTGAAACAAAACCTGTCCGGGACTCTCACAAACATACACAGAAAATTTCATCATAATTGGTTCAGTCGTTTAGGAGGAGTTCAGTCACATACACACGTACAGAAGAATTATATATATAAAGATTATTGTTTGAAAACCTTCCGCAAAAATTTACAAGTAAACAAAAGGCACGGGCTGAAATTTTGGCTTCTAAATTTGTTTTTTAATAGATGATTAAGGCCAGTGGCGTACCGAGGGGGGGGGGGACGTGGGGGGCGGTCCGCCCCAGGCCCCGAGCCGGTATAGGCCCCCATATATTTATAAAAAAAAATTTAATGAAAATTTCTCTTTGAGAGGCCCCGGGGCCCTCGGGGCTTAAATAAAAGAGAAAAAATTTAGATAAAAAAAAAACAAATTTAATGAAAATTTCTCTTTGAGAGGCCCCGGGCCCCTCAGGGCTTAAATAAAAAGAGAAAAAATTTAGATAAAAAAAAACAACCAAATTTATGGAAATTTCTCTTTGAGAGGCCCTGGGGCCCTTGGGGTTCAGGGATATACGGTATTTTAAAAATATTTTTGTGTATGGAGGAGAGAGATATTTAAAGATGAGCACCCCCCCCCCAAAAAAAAAAAAATTCAATATAAGGCCCCCTCTTCTAGAGCCGCCCCAGGCCTCCAACTGCCTCGGTACGCCTCTGATTAAGGCTCATGATAAAACAAAGATAAATTTAACATCTATCTCCTCACTCCTCCTTAGCCCTTCCTTGGTGACCCCGAGGAATCAGAGTGTCTGATTTATTTTACCTTTTTGTTTTTGTCTTGACGTGATTATTTAAGATGATAAATGGGTCTAAATGGCCTTAGATGACGAAAAAGACCTTAACCAAATTTAAAAAAAAAAAAAGCAAATTGTAGGATGCAATGATCTTTGTGCTTTAAAATTAAAAATGAATTATAAAATTTGAACAAACTCACCAGTTTGTTGACTTCAAGGGTCCACTGGATCGTCGAATATGGAATGGCTGGCATGCAGAAATCGAGATGAATCCCTGAAAATATAAAAAAAATATTAATATTAAATTGATAATTAAAATTGAAAATACTGTACCTAGCAACTTATATTTTATACTAAATAAAAATGGGCTAGATTACACAGGGGAACAAAAAATTGATATTTATAATTTCGATTTTTCTAAACTTTTAGCCGTGTTTTGGGAGAGATAGAGGAGACATTTGTCAGAAGAGAAAATTTAAAAAAAAATTAAATAAAATTAATAAAGTTAGTTAGTTAGGTATATAAGTTATATTAACTATATATATTAACTATATAATTTCATCCCCCTAATATTAAATCAAATTCGACGAGTTGTTTTAATTGTTTTTAAAACTATCTAAATGAACTGTTTATCGAAGCAGAGGCAGGTCATGTGCATCCCTTTGCAACTGCAGGCTCTTTTAAATGAAATCGCTCTAAGATAATAATTAACTTGGAAAAACATGAAAAATAATAAAGAAAATATTCGAAAATGAACTACAAGATTTCAAAATAATTATATTAAAAAATCCTTAAAGCGAGCGCGGTGTATTAATTAATTAATTAATTTTCAAATCATTTATCTTAACAATAAGAAGAAATACAAAATCTCTTATAGTCCGTGGCTAAGGCATAGATAAAAATAAACCCCGCCCCAGGGTCCTTCTTCTATTCCATCTGAAGCGTTGAGTTCCCTATCCCAAGAGATAAAAAATATAAATAAATACCATAACAGGGGGTAGCATTATAAAATGAAATATGCAAATAATACCTTTCAATTGGAGAGAGGTGTGTATTATTCTCGCTAATATCAACGCAAAGGAATAGAAGCACTTCTCAGAGAGAGGCGAGCTCAGCTGACCTGCACCTGGCTCGGGCTGAATGAAACTAAAGCTTTGCTTTCTTCTATCAACTCCCAATTATAAAAAAAAAAATTAATTTGCGTATGAGTTGATTATTTGCTAATGAAGATGACGCACTTGGATGCTTTTTTTCTCTTCTGAAACAAAGAAATATTTAATTATTAATTTCTATGTTATTGTATTATCTTAAAATAAGTTTTAAATACTCAATAAAGATTATTTTTATTTTATAAAATTTTTTTAATTAACCCATAATCCCTTCCTAATTTCCGTTTTAAATACAGTATCTTAGCTAATGAAATATTAAATAAAAAAAATCTGGTGTGACTGGCGCACAGCACACAACTTTCTCTTACCTTCGGTAATCGAAAGTTGTGTACTGTGCTTGTCACACCAGATTTTTTCTGTCGACATGTATTTAGTTTCTGACAGTAAGGTACATTCGATTTTCAAGATGTAAAATTTATAAGTATGGCAAAATATTTAAATTCCGTTACCATGGCAACCATTTATCCTATCTTTTCTATGGAGTACAAGAGTAAAGTGGTCTTCAGAAGATTTCAATCATAAAATGAGAATATACATTTTAAAGAGAATCTAAAAAATAATTGATTTTTGAATTAAAAAAAAAATCGTTGGAGCAAATTTTGAGAAAATCGAAAAAAACTGAAAAAGTGCATCAGTAAAGTACTAGTACTCTTTGGTCGATTTTATTCAAAAGCTTCGTGTCATGTCCCATGGGGGTGCCTAACCTAAATATAAAATTTCAACCTCCTAGCTCTTTCCGTTCTTGAGATATTTTGTTCACAGACAGACACACAGACAGACAGAGAGACACACAGACAGACAGACCATGTCGCGAAAACCACTTTTTTGGAATCAGGGGACCTCAAAACGTGAAGATCCATCAAAATCTCGACATCGAATTTTTGACATGAATCCAATACTTTCTCTCTATAAACTTTTATTATATCGGTACGAATTTTTTGGTTGTTCTATCAGCATGTCGCGTTGTAACGAGGTGACATAAAAAGCCATGACGCTACAAGCCATGACGTCACTAGTTGTGACGTCATGGCGACTCACACCAGGTTTTTTTTACTACGCTACGGCATTTATACTTATTTAATCACAATATAAATAAAGTAAGCCTATATAAATCAAATTGATTATCTATATCTATACTATATTATATAATTTCCGCTCTACGCCCCCTCCCCCCCCCTAAAATTATTGTTTTTTTTTTAATTCTTCACTCGATTTTAACAAAAATTTAAAATGATGCTTCTCTATGATCTATTTAATTGAAAAATGATATTCCAGACCTCAGAAAGTTCTATTGGGGGGACGTCCCCCACTAAAATTTATCTTTCACTCGATTTTAATAAAATTTAAAATGACCATTCTCTATGATCTAATTAATTGAAAAATGATATTCCAGACCTCAGATAGTTCTATTGGCGCTACCAGGGGGGACGTCCCCCCACTAAAATTTATCTTTCAATCGATTTTAATAAAATTTAAAATGACGCTTCTCTATTATCTAATTAATTGAAAAATGATATTCCAGACCTCAGATAGTTCTATTGGCGCTACCAGGGGGGACGTCCCCCCACTAAAATTTATCTTTCAATCGATTTTAATAAAATTTAAAATGACGCTTCTCTATGATCTAATTAATTGAAAAATGATATTCCAGACCTCAGAAAGTTCTATTGGGCAGGGGGACGTCCCCCCCCACTAAAATTTATCTTTCAATCGATTTTAATAAAATTTAAAATGACGCTTCTCTATTATCTAATTAATTGAAAAATGATATTCCAGACCTCAGATAGTTCTATTGGCGCACCAGGGGGGACGTCCCCCCCACTAAAATTTATCTTTCACTCGATTTTAATAAAATTTAAAATGACGCTTCTCTATTATCTAATTAATTGAAAAATGATATTCCAGACCTCAGATAGTTCTATTGGCGCTACCAGGGGGGACGTCCCCCCACTAAAATTTATCTTTCAATCGATTTTAATAAAATTTAAAATGACGCTTCTCTATGATCTAATTAATTGAAAAATGATATTCCAGACCTCAGATAGTTCTATTGGGCTCCAGGGGGACGTCCCCCCCCCCACTAAAATTTATCTTTCAATCGATTTTAATAAAATTTAAAATGACGCTTCTCTATGATCTAATTAATTGAAAAATGATATTCCAGACCTCAAGAAAGTTCTATTGGGGGGACGTCCCCCCCCCACTAAAATTTATCTTTCACTCGATTTTAATAAAATTTAAAATGACGCTTCTCTATTATCTAATTAATTGAAAAATGATATTCCAGACCTCAGATAGTTCTATTGGCGCTACCAGGGGGGACGTCCCCCCACTAAAATTTATTCACTCGACTCCTACGATCCGAAAAAAAGTTTCACTTGCATCGTGGTTTCATAAAACCACACAATGATTTTTTTGTTTTATACATTTTTTTGTATCATTTTAATTTTCCAGGGGGGGGGGGGCAAGTGCCCCCCTGGTTGCCCCTCCCCTGCGGACGCCCAGGTACGAGAGATAGAGGAAACATTTGTCAGAAGAAAAAAAATTTAACAATTATAATAATATATATGTGCAAGTGCCCCCCCCCCGTTCCGTTTTGGAATAAATTCGAAATTAAACAACTATTAGAAGACTCACTTCATTTATCAACCCTTAAAACCCACCCTAAATAAATAAAATACTTCTAAGTATTATATTTTATATTTATTTATTTATTAGGGATAAATTCGAATTGATATAATTTTTAAAGGACTCACTTAAATACTCACCCCCAATTTAATAAAATACTTCCTTCCACGTGTTATTTTTGTATTTACGTATTTATTTACTAGGGGTAAATCCACCAAAGTTAAATAATTTTTAAAGGTTTTAAAATGTTAATTTTCAAAAAAAAAAAAAAAAGAAGCTATTAAATGATGTCTAATCTATGGACTTTGTAGGCTACACTTGACAACGCTTCGATCTGTTTCTTAAAGTAATTGAACGATCATCTATAGACCAATTCTAAAGTTGTTGGATATTTCTGGTAGCTGAAAAACGAAGCTATCACTCTATGAAGTTGAATCCCACGCAAATTTTAAGATTTGCTTATTTTTTTTGTTTAAATATAAAAGTGTCATCCATAGGTGCCCTGTCATCTATAGGTGCCATTACCTTATATAATATAAATTATTTAGATACCAAATAGTATAAATAAATGGGCCTGGACCCCTATAAATAAATATATATTAATCAAATATGAGTATCGTTTAAGTCTTAAATGGCCTAAGTTGCCGAAAAGATTGTGTGAATGAGAGAGTGGGAAAAAAGTGTGTGATAAAAAAAAAAAAGGTTTTGGGGGGGGGGGGGGGGGGTCACGACCCCCTTCGACCCCCCCTCTGGGACCGCGCTTGACCAGACGGGGAGTAAATGAGTTTGGGGGGATGAACATCTTATTTGGACAAATAACAACACAATATAAAAGAAACTAAACACCCTTAAAACTCACCACCAATTAAATTAAATATTTCTAAGCGTTATTTTTTGTATTTATTTATTTATTAAGGATATATTCGAACTTAAATAATTTTTAAAACACTTACTTAATTAATCCACCCTTAAAACTCACCACCAATTAGGGGTTGGGAGCAGCAAATTAAACTTTCAGAAAACCATACCTATTGCTAAGAACCACCCTAATGTACACCCCTGGCTTCATCATTAAAAAAAGGATAATTTTATAAATATATGTTAAGAAAGAAAATACAAAAATAACATGTTAACGCTTTATGAAAATGAAATATGCAAATTATAAGTATTTTAATTGGAGTGATATGAGGGTGTGTGGCCTTTATTCTCACTAATAGAAGAGAGATGATTTTTGCACAGAGATGGCTCCTTCCTCGAGATGAATTCAACTAAAAGACT
>JAKCPI010022839.1:0-33428 GCA_023213315.1 Euborellia annulipes
ATTTATTTTTTATATGATAAATTCTAATTTCCATCTATTTCACTAAACTGAAAATTTTTTTGTGGTTGTCAAATTTAATAAATGGCCTTAAAAGAGACGCAAAAGAGTGAATAAAAAGAATTCAAAAAACAGGTGGCAGACATTTCTTTTCAAATTTATTATCCCATCTTAAAAGTCCTTTGTGGATTATAAATTGGTTTCTTGAATTTTTTTTTTTTTTGACATCTGCATTAAAAATATTGTCTTCATTTTGGCCAGTACTCAATTTATACACCTATCGCCCCCCCCCCCCACCTTTTCATTTTCATTGTATGTCTAATTTTAATCTAAAGTGTAAATAATAATGCAGTTTTATTATTTTAAACAATTTTGTTACCGTAGATATCAGTAGTGTAGCCAGGATTTCTGCTTGGGGGGGGGGCAAAAGTTTTATGAACCCCCCCCCCCTTCTCCAAGAAACTTAAAGTGGAGAAATTTTTTTTAGATAATATAATAATTATAAATAAGAAACAAATAAAAAAAAAAATTTTTTTTCTTGAAATAAAAAATAATTTTAATACAAAATTCGTAAATATTAGAGATTTTTTCAATTATTTATAAGTTTTTTTGTTAGATTTTAGAATTTATGAGTTAATAAAATAATTATTTAAAAAAAAAAAAATCATTAGGGAAAACAATAGGTATTTTTTTTGTTTTAGAGAAAGCTTTGGGGGGGCGGCCCCCCTGGCCCCCCCCCTGAATACGCCACTGGTAGATATATAAAAACAGCCAACGCAGTTTTATCTGTTCACTCTTAGCTGTTGTAGTAATTGTACAGTAGCACCAAAAACACATGATTTGAAATTTTGTCGCTTAGGTGGTTTTTGAAATAAACGATTCACTTAAAAAAAGAGAAAAAAAAATACATAAATACAAAAAATAATTTTTTTTTTTTTTTTTTTTTTTTTGGGGGTGGCGTATTAGTAAGTAGCCCCGGGGCCCGTCAAGTCTGTCTGCGGCCCTGTCCACAATATAATATCTTAAATATTATATATAATTTCTTATTTATTAGTGTCCACATGTGCCTCTCGCTAGATGTCCCAATCTACCTCAATCATGTTTATAAACAAAATGAGGCTATATAAATAGCTAAAATAAATAATTACATCTGCATGTACCGAAATAGTAAGAATAAACAAGTCCACTTATCTCTAATATTTCAACTGTCTTAATTCAAACGTTCATATGGAAAATAATCGACCTCAAACGATTTCCGATTTTTTTACAACGCAGGACAAATATGATGTAGCAACGTGTAACTAGCTATGGCGTAGCTTGACGCTGTTAAAATTTTTCTATAATAAAATGGGTTCTTAATACACCCTAATGGTCAAAGAGTACAATCTAACTTTACATTTAGTAGCGCTAAAATTCGAATGTCCCAATGTGCCTCGTGTCCCAATGTCCCCCCCTCACCCCTATATACATATAGTAGTGTGTAGGATATAAATTTTATATGTTTCGGGTAATCCGGCATAGGCCCGGTCCCATTTAGGCCGGATTAGCAAGACTCCATTGTAAATCTGAATTTAAATGTTTTAGACAAGAACATAATTTAAGATATTTAGGATAGGTAGAAGAATGATATAAATGCCAACAAAGTTCATTTAAAAATTAAATTTTCTTAAGGAAAAATAGATTAAGTCACCAGTCCTCGGTGGATAGGTCCAAACAATCACAATACAAATTTATAATACAAAAACAAGAAACTAGAAAAAAAGATTAAATTTTAAATTTTTCATCTGGCCGAGGGTCTGGCAACGGAGAAGAGCAACACTCACCACAATCGTTGCTGTTAAGCAATGCTAAGCGAGGCGAATCCTCGGTTTGGTGCATAAATGCCCTCAGTAAATTCAAAAAGATTTATCAAAATAAATAATATTAATATCATTTCTCTATCAAGCTATAATACATCAACAATTTTGATCTTTAATCTGGGATATAATCAAAGTTCTAGTTATAAACTTTTTGTCTCTATAATTCAGGTGACCAACTGCTTCCGTTTTCATTGATGTGTGCATTAGAAGGTTGGCTGCTTCTGGCTCTGACGGATGGTGGGAGGGAGGGACGAACTTACACGACCTCAAAGAGTGCATTCACGGAAACATGCAGACCACCACCAATGAATAGCTAATGTCAGTCAGTCTGTCAGGACTACATAAGCACAAGTACAAGTAAAAAACATTTGCGATTCTTGGAATTAATTAACCACTTCTCTTGCTTGTATAAACAAAAATGTTAATATTTTTTAGCTTTTAATTATTTTCATATACTAATTATAAAAATATTGTCTGTCTCTTGATCAATTTTTTTTTTTTTTTTTTTTTTGAGACTGTTAACTAAAACATTTGATAAAAAAAAACATTTTTTCATGAACGTATGGAATTTTAAATAAAAAAATATCAAGGCCTATAAATGAGAGGTAGAAAAGTTCAAGAAAATTTTAGGGGGCAATTTGTAAGTGTATGCAAAAACCAAAATGTATCTTAATATAGTAATCTTTAATAAATATTTTTCATAAAAATTTTTTTTCCTAGTAAAAGCTTTGCTTTGTGATCTAATAGTTAGTACAGTATATTGCTTCCCATTATGAGAGAGAAAACTTATTTAAATTAGTTAAGACAAGCAATTAATTAAAATATGGTCGGTGTCTAAAAGCATTCGGATGCCGAAAAAATGTTAAAATTTCACGACACAATCGAATAAAAATTTTTTTTAAATGTGATATTTTCTACTAATATAATTCAATTAATATTAGATTCGCCCCCGGGTTTGGCATAGTAAGTAGCGCGTAATCTAGGAGTACCAAAACAAAAAAACTAGCCAGTCAAAGAATATATTTTATAGAACAAAAGCTAACAAAGATCAACTAATTAATTAAAATTAATAGATTCTACTAACTCCTCATAAGTTCAAAAATAATGTGTGTATCCCTCAGTCTGACAATGTTAATCTAATAATACATATGCAAATAATTTAGATGAATCATCAAACTTATACAATGAAAAAAATCAAGTTCATTGTAAAGTGATGAGTCAAATTCATTCATAGTCAAAGCATGCCAAACGGAACTTAGAATAGTCTTCATAAGATTGAATTAATTTTCAAAAATCAGTTGTGACTGCTCGCATAGCATACAACTTTCTCTTACCTTCGGTAATTGAAAGTTGTGTTCTGTGCTTGTCACACGAAATTTTTTGTATATAATTTCCGTCAATATATTAGAATTCAAGAAGTAAAAAGTAAAAAAGAAAAAAAAAAAAAACAATTTCTCCTATCTTTCCTATGAAGTCCAAGAGTAAAGTGTGCTTCAAAAAATTCTGAGGGCAAAATGAGAATATACATTTTAAAGAGCATCTAAAAAATAAAATGATTTATGAATTTTTATCAAAATCGTAGGAACCAATTTCGAGAAAATCGAGAGAGAAAAAAAAAAAAAAAAAAAAACTTAAAAAGTAGGAACCGACCGAATATTCGGTTTCGGTTACGGTTTTCGGCCAGTTTCGGCCAAAAATCATGGTTTCGGCCGTAGTTTCGGTTTCGGCCAAAAAGTGGCCGAACCTTTCGGCCGGCCGAAACCAGAGTCTGAAAAAATGGGATGAGACTCGCATGCAAATAAAAAAAAAAAAAAGGTCAAATAATTTGCACTTGAGGGAGAAAAAATTTTAGTCTCCCTAAAAAAAAAGGTAAAATGATTTTCACGGGAGGGAAAAAAAATTCAAAAAAAAAAAAAGGTAAAATGAAAAAAAATTTTTATAGGAAATACAAGTTTCGGTTTCGGTTACGGTTTCGGCCGAAACTAAGGTTGAGGCCGAATATTCGGTTTCGGTTTCGGCTGAAAATCTTGTTTCGGTCGGACCCTATTCAAAAGTACACTGTAAAAAAAATATGAATTTTCATTCATATCTCATAAACTTTGGTGGTTTAATTTTAATAGACCTAGGATATGAGTTAAAATTAATATACAAGTATATGAATAAGTATCGCTTTAAAAAAAATATGAATTTTCCTTCTTTTTTCACATACTTTCGTAGTTTAATTTTAATACACCCAGAATGTGAATTAAAATTAATATAAAAGTTTATGAACAAATTACCAACTTTTAAACTTATCTTTTTCTTTTGTGTGCCGCCAAATTTTGAAATCGTTAAAAGTGTACCGCGACAAGTTGAGAATCACTGGTCTAAACGTTCTCAAATAACTCGACTACCTCAAGGAATTTTTATTAATATTATTTTATAATTATTTTAAGGAAACTTGAAATTGATTCCTTTAAAAGTCATTTCCAAAATCTATATTGATTAAATTCTGGTTTGAAATTCGCTCTAAGCTATTTAAATATTTATGAAGTCATACTAATTAAATAATTTTTATAAAGTAATTCAACTAAATAGCTATAGAAAATTAAAATTAAAATTAACAATTTCACCGAAATAATTAATTTTAAAATATACAAGAAATTGGTTAGGTTGGCACCAGGTTGGCACCAAATTCTTGTTTTTGAAGTAGCTGATTTAACGCATAGATAATTGAACGTGTATTATTATTTAAAATGAAATATAAATATTTAATCAATATATTGAAATAGGAACATTTTACTAACAAAATCGTAAGTATTGAATTTGAATTTTTTCATTGAAATTTTTTTTTTCTCAATTTCAAATCAATTATTGTTTGTCACTTTTCAGGTGAGGTTAGTCTCCAACCAGGGAATAAACTCAATCATACTGCAAATGAAATGTAACCTCTTTATTACTTCTCAAAGAAGATGAAAATCGACATATTTTTTGTATTAAATTATTAAAATGATTTGTATTTGTGTTTAATTTGCCTGGAAATGTATAAAAATTTATTTTTTTGATACAAATTTATTATTTTAATACTTTAATTTGTTTTATTATTTAGTAAAATTGTATATTTTAATATAATATAATTTTTTTTTAATAAATAAAAAGAAAATAAATAAAAAAAACTATTATTTCACCTAGACCACTCACTTACCCTCAAAAGTATAAACTCGTAAGGACTTTAATTTTTTTTTTTTTTTTTTTTTTTTCTTTATTTTTCTGGCCGTTAGCCTCCGCCATTCAGCCATCCAAAGTTTTTACAAAATATACATTATAAAAAATATATATACATATTACATTATATAAAAAGACATTATACAAATAATATACAGTTTATAAAAACACTTCTATCAAAATTAATTAATTTTTGTTTATTAAAGCTTTTGTGGTTTGAAATATTATTATTAGGAGGAATTTTTAATTATAGACCACATATTTGTATTAAATATTTATTAAAAATATATATATATTTGTACAGTATTTATATATTTTTAATAAATATTTAATACAAATGTGACGTCTATAAATTAAGGGGTTCTCCTACTTCATTTTTCACAAGAAAGTATATTATTTCTCGTAAACCCGTAATTTAAATTTCATATACCAAAAATGAATTTATTCATATACCCGTAATTTAAATTTCATATACCAAAAATGAATTTAATTCCCATACCCGAAAATGAATTTTTTCATATACCCGAATATGAAAAATTTCATATCTGGAGTTTGTGAAAATTCATTTTTGGTATATGACCTTTCTCATATACCCAAAATGAATATTCATAAACAGTTTGTGTAACAGACTTCCTATACATGTGTATGAATATGGCTCGAAAATTTTTTAACAGTGTATATCAGTAGAGAACTAGTACTTTTTGGCTTATTTTATTCAAAAGAATCTTGATACATGGCAGGGGATACCTAACATAAATATCAAATTTCAACCTCTAGCTCCATTTCCTTTTGCTTGATTTTGAACAGACACACACAGAGACAGACTATTTTGATGAACCCACTTAATTGGAATGGAAAAAGTGTATTTCCATCAAATCCTTGATATCAATGCAATATTTTCTCTCTATATATTAATATACAAATACCCAAAAGAAAGTAAACAATTATATTTTGAGTTATTTCATCAAGTAAGAAAATATGAATTAGTTCTGATGAAATAATTTTGAACATAGCCGCATCTTATTGACGCAATTTTGAACGCGTTTAATAAAGACAGTGACGTAAAAAAATGATAAAAATTCCCCTTATTATTTCTAATGAAGATGTATCTGGCTCTTCATACCATTTATTTTAGATCTTGTGTTGTTTACTGAAAAGCAAATAACCTATTTGAGAAGTGAGATTCAGCCGCATTCCATTTGTTCAATTAAGTCTTTAGCATCTTATTTAAACGATTCAAATCAATTAATTTTAAATGTGAATTAAAAGGAAACGAAACATGACGTATAGCTAATATAAATTTTAAAAAAATTTTGGCCAATTGGCTGAAAATATAATTAAAAATGTGTTCAAGTTTGAAAAAAATTAGTTGTAATAAAAGTAGGCCATCAACCTGGTGCCCTTTTATATAATATACAACTCTATTTTGAGAAAAATATAGTACAAGTAAATACTTAAAATCATTAGATCTTTAAACATTAATACTAATGATGAAACTTTATTTGTATAAAGTAAATATTAATTCTTCAAATTTAAGACGCTCCTTAATTTCTCAACGCCAAAAAAAAAAAGTATGTTTTGAATTCAAAGAAACTCAGTAGATGAATAATATAGAGAAAACTTCCTATAAACGCAAATGGAGAATTGAAGCCACCCACCACTTGGATAGTTCTTATTGACGTAGGCGGAAAAGGTAAAAAAAATATTGTAAGGTAATAGCGAATCAACGTTACCAAACAAGTCTATAAATATTTGCTAATTATAATTAGTGAGTACCAGTGGCGTATTAAGGGGGGAGACCAGACCCCCCCCCCAAAGCCTTCGCCAAAAATAGAAGTTTTCCTAATACTAAAATTTTATTAGCATAATTCATATGGAGGAGGCCAATCGAGAAGGTTGAGAAGAATTCAATTTTATTTTATTTGTTTTTTATTTATAATTATTATATTATCTAAAAAAAAAGTTTCTTGGAGATGGGGGAGGGAACCCCCCCTTAAATAGAAATGCCTGAACCTACAATTTATATATTACTTACAACGGTTATCGTCAAAGTCTTAAATGGCCTAAGTTGCCGAAATGACTGTGTGAATGTGTGTGTGAGTGTGAGGTGTGAATGAGAAAAAAAGTGTGAATGTTTAAAAAAAAAAAAAAAACCCGGGTATTCATAAAACTTTTGCTCCCCCCTCTCAAGCAAAATTCTGGCTACACTACTGGTGAGTATATAGCCTGTATGTAGTATAATATAGCCCGTTATTAAAAGAACTAGCCTAGTTTGGATAGACAAAAAAATACTTTCACTTCTTTTGGAAGATATAATTCCTAAGTTAGCCTTTAAAATTTAGTTATAATAGACGATAAGAAGGCTCTTGACTTTTCTATAGGTATTGACCAGAGATTAGTATTATCTAAAATTTTGGATATAGACCTAATAAAAACTAAGGTAGAGAGTGAGGCCTAAAAAAGGTTTCTAACATCAGTCATTAAGATACTAGTGATTCATAAGTCGTTGTCGTCGCTGGTATGATGTCATCGACTCCAGGAGCCCCTGTATCGAACCCAAAGACATTAATCGAAAGAATGATGCAATCATAAGACACACCAATCGGAAATTGATGCAATATGTAAAAAGGGCAAAAAAAAAAAAAAAATTATAGCTAGCATACTAATTGATGAAGTATTTATTGTTCCTATGGGAAAAACTCCCTAAAAAAAGAAGCTTTAAGATTAAAATTCATCTGATTGTCACCCGAAAATCCAAATTAACATTGTAAAAGAGTGCTAATGGAATTTTAAGAAAGAAATTTAAATACGAATGTTTTAACTTGAGAAAAAAAAAAGAAAAAGTGGAGTGGGGATTATATAATACAGAGAAAAGAAAAAAAAAGGCTAAGACCAAATTTGTATAAACAACTAATTCGTGAGGTAATTAAGTTTTACATTAATAAAAATTTTACATTTATATTGAAATAGGCATAAATTTAAGAAAATAATTTTGTAAAATAATAGACAAGTGATCAAAAATTAAATTTGTTTTTATAGTAGCCTACTATTAATTAATAATAATAAATTTTTATTATAGCAAGGGCAGTGAAGCAAGGTCAAGCGGGGCGGGACCTGGGGGAGGTGGACCCGAAAAAGGATAAACAATAAAGATTTAAAGATAAATATAGTATAGGCCTAATCGTTAAACTCGTAAATAGCTTCAGTAGCCGAAAGAGATAGTTAAAAATAAAAAACTTGAGATCGCATGAAAAAAGCTTTTAATATTTGTGTGAATGTGAATTTGTTTTTTATATCGACTTTTTGACTTTTAGATTAAAGTCAGTACTGTGACCAGAAATTTTTTTTGGGTGGAGGGGGTGGGGAGAATTCGGGGGGTAGGACTCCTCTTCTCTCTGGCTACGACTTGTGATTTATTGACTAATTTAAATCAATTTAAATACATAAGCATTTATATACATAATAATTAATAATTTCTCAAATTAGTTTCATTGAAACTTGTATGAATTCACTGGCACCAATAAAAAAAAATGTTTCCAATATTGGAATTTTCGACTAGCACTTGATTTATTTTTTAAACGTTTAGACGATACTAGAGCACTCTAGCGGACAGAGGATGCTACAAGGAGGAGAACAAAAATGGCTGAAGGATATTAAAAAGTGAAAGGAAAGGGGTTGATGCGTGATGATGAAAAAATAAAAAGAATTTGTTTTTTTACTTTTGACGAGATATTGCAAATTTTAAATATCTCCAAATGAATAAAGCTAACTATTGGTACCCTATATGGAATATTTCTTTATTTAAATACCTGGAGTTAGGAGAATTGCGTTGAAAATCACAATTGATTGAGATGAATGGAATTGCGTAGAAAGGAGTCAGGCAGGTTAATGTAGATTCAAGTAGTGTATTGCCAATTCAAAAATGATGTGGATGTGGACGGCTTGTAATTACGAACATAAAATTAAAAGTTTATCGAAATACTAAAATAAATTTTTATTGTTCACTGCACAAATCAAACACTGGCCGAAGGCCTACTGACACGGGTATCATGGCGGCACGACGCTTGAGACAGAAAGCGAGGGAGGGCAAATGGAGGGAGGATCGACAGCCCCCCCCCCCCTCCCTCCCAACTCTCCCACTCACTTATAAGAGATTCTCCACTAATAGAATTTTTATCCCTTTTTGAGTACTCTAATAAGAAAAGGAAAAAATTTTTCACTCTTATTTTTTTTTTTTTTTTTTTTAAACATTCACACTTTTTTCTCATTCACACTCACACACACATTCACACAGTCTTTTCGGCAACTCAGGCCATTTAAGACTTTAGACGATAACCGTTGTAATTAATATATATGTATTGGGGGTTCAGGCATTTCTATTTAAGCCATCTGGTATCCAAATGGCTTAAATAAAATCATCGGACTGCCTGGGTCCGAACCCGCGACGTTTGGTATAGGAGGTAGGCACGCTACCTACTACTCCAAACTCGGGGCCACTATCTTATATTATTGAAAAATATTTTTTATAATTGTTTCTCCGCCAAATTTATTTATACTGAACTACTTACTATACTTTATTTTTATCCTCATGCCTGGAAATCTGAGACTTTAATAGTTGAAAGTGTTTTTTGTTTATAACACTCACACTTTTTTCCCATTCACACTCACACACATAGACAGTCTTTTCGGTTTCTTAGGCCATATAAGACTTTATACTTCATCTTCTTTCTTTGCCTTTATTATTCCCGCGGTGCGGGGTCGGCAGTAAAGAGGTCGGCAGAATGGGTTTTTGAGACCGGAAGAAATAGAACAGTCCGGCCCGTCGCACGGTCTGACGCCTGTTGAAAATTGAAAACAATGAAGGTAGGAACAGACATGTAAAGAATAGGACTGCCAGTCCCAGCTCGGGTAGTTCGTAGTCGTCATCGACGTACCCACAAGATTTGGGCCCCTGAGCAAATATAAGACTTTATACGATAACCGTTATTAATGAATATATCTATAGAGTCGCGGGTTGGTATTCAAATGACGCTACCAACTACGGCAAGCCCGAGGGTGTCCATAAACATCAAAATTGTAAGCAAGTGGATTCAAAAGTCGGGCAATAATTTGTTCAAAACGATTAGATTCTAATTGGTTTGCTCAGGGGCACATATCTTGTGGGTACGTGGATGGCGACCACGAGCTACCCGAGCTGGGACAGGCAGTCCTTCAGTTCTTTAAATGTCTTCCTCTTCTTTCCTCTTTTCAACAGACGTCAGACCGTGCGACGGGCCGACCTGTCCTATTTCTTCCGGTCTTAAAAACGTATGATAGAGTTGGAGGGAAAGAGTGAAGTCCGCCGACCCCGAATCGCGGGACAAGGCGAGGAGAGAAGAAGAAGATTAGCTTCTAATTGGTATAAATCAATGCCTGGATAATTGTGTGTTAAATGTGATTAAAAATTGTATTTAAAACCTTACGACTTAGCATTTAATTAAAAGTTTAAAGTTTTTATTGTAGTTTAAGAAAGAAGTAATAAATATCAACTTATTTTTTTCCGTTTGGCACCCAAAGGGTCCAAGATGCTCAGGATGCATTAGTTTTAAAAAATTAAATTGCATCATCTTTTAATATTTCTTTTCTCTTTCCTTTGAACATTCTCATATTAAATTCAACTTGGCAATCGAGAAGGGAACAGGAAGCAGGAATTGATAAAGAAAATTTTATTTGATAATTTTTACTTGACATAACAAGATCTGGATACTAAAAATCTGGTGTGACTGGCGCACAGCACACAACTTTCTCTTACCTTCGGTAATCGAAAGTTGTGTACTGTGCTGTCACACCAGATTTTTGTGTCGACATGTATTTAGTTTCCGACAGTAGGGTACAATTGAATTCAAGATGTAAAATTTATAAATATGGGAAAATATTTATATTTTGATACCATGGCAACCATTTCTCCTATCTTTTCTATGGAGTACAAGAGTAAAGTGGTCTTCAGAAGATTTCAATCACAAAATGAGAATATACATTTTATAGAGAATCTAAAAAATAATTGATTTTTGAATTAAAAAAAAAATCGTTGGAGCAAATTTTGAGAAAATCGAAAAAAAACTGAAAAAGTACATCAGTAAAGTACTAGTACTCTTTGGCCGATTTTGATTAAAAGCTTATTTTTCCGGTCCCGGGGGTGTTTAACTTAAATATAAAATTTCAACCTCATAGCTCAATTCCTTCATGCTTAAAATTGAACACAGACACACACACACACCCACCCACACACCCACCCACCCACCCACCCACCCACCCACCCACAGACAGACCATGTCGCGAAAACCACTTTTTTGGATTCAGGGGACCTCAAAACGTGAAGATCCATCAAAATCTCGACATCGAATTTTTGACATGAAACCAATACTTTCTCTCTATATATATATTACATATATACATAGGTAAGAGAAAGTAAAAATATCTCGACATCGAATTTTTGACATGATCGCAATACTTTCTCTCTATATATTTTATATATAGTGTAAGAGAAAGTAAAAATTTAATAAATTATGTTCCAGGTTGTTATAGGTCTAACTCCTCCTCTATTTTGAAAAAATCTGGTGTGAACGGCACACAACTTTCTCTTACCTTCGGACATTTGGTCGCTTAAAAAAAATCATCGGACTGCCTGGGATCCGAACCCTCGACCCTTGGTACACAAGGCAGGTGCGCTACCAACTATGCCAAACCCGAGGGCAAGATGTAAAATTTATAAGTACAGAAAAATGTTTATATTTTGTTACCATGAATACTATTTCTCCTATCTTTCCTAGGTACTACAAAAGTAAAGTGATCAGAAGATTTCAATGGCAAAATGAGACATACATTTTAAAGAGCATATAAAAAATAAGTGATTTTTGAATTTTAATTATCTTCCATTGGAGCAAATTTTGAGAAAATCGAAAAAAACTGAAAAATTACATCAGTAAACTAGTACTCTTTGGCCAATTTTGATCAAAAGTTTCGTGTTACATCCTTAAATACCTAACTTAAATATAAAATTTCAACCTCCTAGCTGCCCCGAGTTTGGCGTAGTAGGTAGCGTGCCTACCTCCTATCAAGGGCGGATACAAGGGGGGGGGGGGGGGGTAAAGGGGATTATCCCCCCCCCCCCCGAGATTTGAAAAAAATTTATTTTTAATGTGAGGTATGTCTTTGTGGCTGGAAGTATTATTATTAAGGAGTCAAAAAAAATTCAAGACATAGGCAGCCAAAATTGTTTCTTTTTTTTATTGCCGTTCCAGGCTGACGTTTTGGCCACTGGTCTAGGCTTTATTTTTAATGTAAAATTTTAAAAATTAATACTTGAAAATTTGATTTGTATTTATATTCTGCCAAACAAGTACAGAATGCGCCTTTAAATTACCGAAATTAAGAAAAAATAGTGTGTTGTGCGACGAGTCACATTAGATTACCCCCCCCCCCCCGAGAAACACCTCTGGATCCGCCCTTGCCTCCTATACCAAACGTCGCGTGTTCGGACCCAGGCAGTCCGATGATTTTATTTAAGCCATTTGGATACCAGATGGCTTAAATAGAAATGCCTGAACCCCCAATATATATATTAATTGAATCGTTTATTTCAGAAACCACCTAAGCGACAAATTTTCAAATCATGTGTTTTTGGTGCTACTGTACAATTTAAAGGTAAATTCATCTTTTAGATTATCCCAATAGCATGTTTTTGATTTGGTAAAAAAATATTTGAAGGAGACTAGACCTATACTTGAGCTGCAAAACAGTTTTCTTTAGTTTGCCGAAAGTTTAAAAAAACGCACTTAGGTGGTTTCAGAATTAAACGATTCAATTACAACGGTTATCGTCTAAAGTCTTAAATGGCCTGAGTTGCCGAAAAGACTGTGTGAATGTATGTGTGAGTGTGAGTGTGAATGAGAAAAAGTGTGAATGTTTAAAAAAAAAAACCTAGCTCTTTTCATTCTTGAGATATTTTGTCCACAGACACACACACAGATAGACACACAGACCGTGTTGGAAAATTAACTACTTTTTTTTTGTTTATAAATATCGTTTAGAAGTATTAAAAATCTGGTGTGACTGGCGCACAGCACACAACTTTCTCTTACCTTCGGTAATCGAAAGTTGTGTACTGTGCTTGTCACACCAGATTTTTCGTGTCGAAATATATTTAGTTCCCGATAGTACGGTCCATTTGAATTCAGATAAAAATTTATAAGTATGGGAAAATATTTATATTTTGTTATCATGGCAACCATTTCTCCTATCTTTCCTATGAAACACAAGAGTAAAGTGGTGTTCAGAAGATTTCAATCGCAAAATGAGAATATACATTTGAAAGAGCATCTAAAAAATAATTGATTTTTGAATTTTAAAAAAAATCGTTGGAGCAAATTTTGAGAAAATCGAAAAAAACTGAAAAAGTACATCAGTAAAGTACTAGTACTCTTTGGCCGATTTTGATTAAAAGCTTATTTTTTTCGGTCCCGGGGGGTGTTTTACTTAAATATAAAATTTCAACCTCATAGCTCAATTCCTTCATGCTTTAAATTGAACACACACCCACACACACACCCACACACACACCCACACACAGACAGACCATGTCGCGAAAACCACTTTTTTGGATTCAGGGGACCTCAAAACGTGAAGATCCATCAAAATCTCGACATCGAATTTTTGACATGAATCCAATACTTTCTCTCTATATATATATTACATATATACATAGGTAAGAGAAAGTAAAATATGAATTAGGTATAGGAGACTTTGCAGCCAAGTATCTTGGCTGCAGTCTCCTATACCTAATTCAAAATCTTCATCACTTCTCATCACTAGTTAAAATATGAAATAAAAAAAAAATTTAATTTCGTTGGGGCTTAGTATTTTGTTTCTCTTGGAATTTTTTATTTTTCCCTAAAATATTTCAAAAGCTATTCGTATTTATTCAACAATAATTCAATTTTCGAATCCCACTCCACTTCTATTTCTATGAGTGCCCAGCAAAAGAAAAGTAAATGGTTGAAATTTATTGCTTGAAAAGGTTTATAGAGAGATTCTTTTCTACCAGTTTCATTTGTTACATATAATATATGGAGATGTAATGGCATTTTATAATAATATTTTTTAAGACGAAAGAGAAATGGGCTGCAAGGTCGCGTGTTTGGACTTTTTAAATGGATTGAGTAGGAGTCATGTTAAAATTTTTACAAATAATTGTAATAAATTCAGAATCTGTCAGGATGTCAGTTAAAGTGTGATAATACAATAATTTATTTATTTAATTTCCTTCACTAACGGATGCCTTCCTTGTATATATAGGGTGATACTCGATTTCCTCACTTTCATTCCAAGCATGCTATTTCATCGCTATTCTCTTTTTTTTTTACTTTCTCTTACCTATGTATATATGAAATATATATATAGAGAGAAAGTATTGGATTCATGTCAAAAATTCGATGTCGAGATTTTGATGGATCTTCACGTTTTGAGGTCCCCTGAATCCAAAAAGTGGTTTTCGCGACATGGTCTGTCTGTGTGTGGGTGGGTGGGTGGGTGGGTGGGTGTCAAATTTTAAGCATGAAGGAATTGAGCTATGAGGCTGAAATTTTATATTTAAGTTAAACACCCCCCGGGACCGGAAAAATAAGCTTTTAATCAAAATCGGCCAAAGAGTACTAGTACTTTACTGATGTACTTTTTCAATTTTTTTCGATTTTCTCAAAATTCGCTCTAACGATTTTGATTAAAATTCAAAAATCAATTATTTTTTAGATGCTCTTTCAAATGTATATTCTCGTTTTGCCCACAAATTGTTTGAAGCACACTTTACTCTTGTGCTTCATAGGAAAGATAGGAGAAATGGTTGCCATGGTAACAAAATATAAATATTTTCCCATACTTATAAATTTTACATCTGAATTCAAATATTCCCTACTGCCGGGAACTAAATACATGTCGACACAAAAAATCTGGTGTGACAAGCACAGTGCACAACTTTCGATTACCGAAGGTAAGAGAAAGTTGTGTGCTGTGCGCCAGTCACACCAGATTTTTTTTTTTATTAAAAAAACATTCCCACTTTTTTCTCATTCACACTCATATTCACACACTCATTCACACAGTCTTTTCGGCAACTTAGGCCATTTAAGACTTTAAACGATATCGGTTATTGATTATTATACATATTGGGGCCCAGGCATTTCTATTTAAGCCATCTGGTATCCAAATGGCTTAAATAAAATCATCGGGCTGCCTGGGGTCCGAACCCGCGACGTTCGGTTTAGAAGGTAGACACGCTACCAACTACTCCAAGCCCGGTGGGCTTATTCTCTTCTTGATAGTTCTTTAAATGATAAATAATCATTTAATAAAAAGTCAGTTGAATATTAAATAAATTAATTAGGGATTGAAATAATTTTTTTTAATTAATTGCCTAACTAAAAAATCTGGTGAGACTGGCGAACAGCACACAACTTGCTCGGTAATATGTTCCAAAGGGACCTCCTCTTTTGAATCGAAATTAACATGCAAATTCCCATAAGATTTAACATTGGCTCTATGGAAGGAAGAGCCGGAAAGTGAATTGGAAAAATCTGAAATACATCAGTAAAGTACTTCAAATTATTTTCAGGGCAAAATCAGAATATACTTTTTAAATAGGATCCAAAAAATAATTGATTTATGAATTTTAATCAAATTCGTTAGAGCCAATTTAGAGAAATTAAAAAAAAATGAAAAAGTACTTCAGTAAAGTACTAGTACTTTTTGGCCGATTTTATTCAAAAACTTATTTTTAGTGTGCCTTTTAGGTCAGTGGTTTCCATATTTTATGTTACCAGGCCTCCCTTAAAAATAGTTAATTGTAAAACGCCTCCCCCCCCCCTCCTACTTTATAAAATAATACAAACAAAAAATTTTATTGCAAAAAAAATTTATTAATGTAGTAAGGAATAAAAAAAGAGCGATTGCAGCTACGTTTATTTCGTTTATTAGTCACTTCAAGCAGACGTTTTGGTCAGATTTGCGACCATCCTCAGGGCTGAAGTAGTAGCCCGCGCCTCCCAGTTTGGAAAACGTTGTCCTAGGTAATAGAAAGTAAAAAAGGAGGCTAATATTTTAACTAAAGTTATCGATTGATAGTTGAAATTTAATTTCAGACTATATTAATTAAGTATGTGTGTAGCAATATGAATCCCTTGTAAGAAAACGACGAAAAAGAAACCTATACAACGATGCCAATCGTAAAGAAAAAATATTCTTATCAAATTAAACCAATTATGAATCCCAAGAACCTAAAGGGATAAGGGAGTGAGGATTAATGCTCCTCGAGAGACAAATTCTAGTTTAATTATTACTCACATCTAAGATTATTAAATAGTCAAGTACAGAAAATTAAAGCATTTGCATTTATGCTAAATAAATTTCCCCTAGTATTACATTATGCCCTTGAATTATTATAATTCCGCGAGAAAATTTAAAAACTTAATAAGGATTATGATGAAATCAATTTACTCAATCGTCAGGTAGGCGTAGACAATGTTAATTAATTAGGAAATTAATAATGTTTAACCAATATGTATCTCATCAGGAAATTAATTAATTAATGATAATCCTTTTATGTTTAATGGAAAATTTTAATTACATTTTGAAAAATAAAAAAATAATCAGAAGTGAAATTTTTTTTTTTTTTTATTCTTTTTTTTGGCCAATTGATCAATATAAAATGTACATGTTCGAAGTGGGGGAATATTGGATCAAACCATATATTTTGTAGGACAAATTAGGAATTTTTTTCAATAATTTTAATAATTTTTTAAAGATTTAATGAAAAAACCCATAAATAAATTTTTGAGAATAGTCAAATTGAAATATTATATCCCTGCTAGTCCTGTTAGCTATCAGAATCAAGAATTGTTGTAAAAGGAAAAATTGGTCGTCTCATCCAGGGGCGCCGGAACGAATTTGAATCAGGGGGGAGGGCAAAAAAATTTTTTTAGAAAATTAAAATAATTTAATATGTTCAAATAGTATAAAACAAAAACAAATCTACTATAAAACTTTAAAAATTTTAAATAAAATCACAATTTTAATAAAATTAAAATTTTACAAAATTTGCTAGTGATTTTGTCAAAAGTTTTTTTAGGCTGTATTTATACTATTTGAAGGAAATAAATATTTTTAATTTTCTTCTTTTAAAATTCAATATAAAATGTTTTTAGAAATTAGAAATACAATAGGGTCTATATCAGTGGTTCCCAACCTTTTTGGCCCATCGCCGCTTTCTGGAGGTGGACTATCACCTATCGCCCCCCTTTTCATTTTCATTGCATGATTTAAAATTTTTAACAAAAAAGTACTTTATTTCAAAGTGAATCACTCAAGTTCCTCAGATAACGTTTTCTTTTCAAAGTGAAAAAATACAACACCTGCAGAAATCGTGACTGAAACGTTGAAATTTTCAAATATGAGTAGGATGGAAGCCAGGAAAGAAATCAGACAAAAATTTAATCAATCTTTATCTAATTTTTAATTTCGAGTGCCGACGTTTCGGAAGCAAATCACATCCTTCCTCAGGGCAATCGGTAGTTAGTAAAATTAGATAAAGATTGATTAAATTTTTGTCTGATTTCTTTCCTGGCGTAACCTTTTAAAAATCTAATAGTTAGTTAATTTTAGTTAGTTTTTAAAGAAAATTGGCCTTCGGCAGATCACCATTTTGGCCACCAATTAAAAAATCTAATAATCTAATAAAATTTTATTTTTATGAAGAAATTAACAAAAATGGATCTTTTTTCGGTCAATCTTTATTTAATGAAAACAAAAATAACAAAAATTATTAATCAATTCTAGATTGGGACGTTTCAATTTTAGATTGGAATTATCTTCAGACTATTTTATTTTTATGTCAATATTTTTTCCTCTTCTTTCCTGACCATCCTGTAAATAGGAGATTTTTTTCTTTGATTTATTCTTTTAAATTTTAGTTAACTTTAATCATTTTTCTTCCTTTGAATACTCATCGCCCACACTTATTTATCGCCTCCCTGATATCCCAAATCGCCCACTTGGGGGCGATCGCCCCCAGATTGGGAATCACTGGTCTATATAAAATATTTTGGAAAAAAATGAATTTCTTACTCTTTCATGTTTTTTAATTTAGAAGATTTTATTTTTCAAAAGTAAAAATGTATCATGAAAATGAAATAAAATAAAAGAAGACATATTGCCCCCTCTGCCTCCTCCTATATAGAATGCCAGAGGGGGGGGAGCAATGTACCCTTGCTCCCCCCCCAGTTCCGGAGCCTATGGTCTCATCAAAATGAAGCTACTCACGGAAAATTAGCTTGATATAGTAATAAATTGTAAAAATGGGCCTGGGATCCTAGGCTATATGTATTTGAAACAGGTGATTGTTTCTTTTTTTGTTCTTTTATATCCTCCTTTTGTTATAAAATTATAATTTGTATGGTTTTAGAGTTAGCTTTTTTTTTTTTTTGTTTCGAAATTACAACGTTTATAAATAAGAAAAAGAGATAAAGAATAGGGAAATATATTTTTTTTATATTTATTTTAATCAAGTATTATTAATTTCAAACAGCGGATGTTATTATTAAAAATTTTTACTACTGATGAAAGATGACGGAAATAATAATTTTTTAATTATTAATTAAAATATATTTTAGGTCATTATTCATCAATTTCTTCAGGAAACAGGTAATATTAAAAGATATTTTTCTAATATAAAATATATTAATATGCTTTCATATTGTCAACATTTATTTTTATACACTCCATTGAGATTGGAATTCAGTCTAATCTAACAATTTAATAAAAAATCCGATTCAAATTGGGATCAACTGGTTAGAAAATCATTTCAAAGAATTCACATGAGCCTTCATATCGAGTAAATATACTAATAATATTATGATATTAAAATGTTAACCTCAATAAAAAAAATATTTAAATATTGAGAGTTGAGAGCCTCAATCGCTCAATGTCAGCACTTAATTAACTTTTCATTTTTTCTGCATCTATTTATGCAAATATAAATTAAAATTTGTTTGTTTTTTTTTTTAATGAAAAAAAAAATAAAAACATGGTTACTCACTGTTCTATTTGAATTAGTTTTTAAAGCCTTTTAAATAATTAATTATTATCAAATATATGGTTAAAGTTGGGATAAAGAGGGTGAGTGACAAGACTAAAGCTTAACCTGAGAAAGGAAACACCATCACACCCTAGTAAGCCTTCTATTTTCTTAAGATTTAAACAGTCGACCATCTCGGTGAAACATTTATTAATTAAAATTAAATACTAGCTTATTTGTAAAAGGTTTGAAAACCTTGGAAACAAATAACCTGTTGTTTAATTTGTTTATTTAATTTTAATCTCTATTTTCTTCTCTGACATTTATGATTCAAGAGATAAAAAATAATTTCTTTTTAAGAATTCTAATGAAGGAATGGGGAGGAGGTAGAGAGGGGAGATCACATCACAGCCCCAACTTCAAGCAATTATTTAGGAATTCTATGATATAACTTATTTTTTTAAACAAAACAATTAAATTTCCCATTGATTGATTAATTAAATCAATAGAGAGTTGTTTCCTGTACACTTTCTTTGATCTTCCCAAGAATTGTGCTGATGTCTTTAGTTTGATAATATTAGAGAGAATTTGTCCGATCCAACCCCCGCTTTCAGTTGGCCAACGATTGTTTAAACATCGTCCGAATTTTAAGAAGCTGACAGCCAATGCATTCCTGAGTAGCTCCTGCCTCTATTTTTTTTTTTTTGGTCCTTCAATCGAAGATACTTCTCTGCTGATCGGTAACAGCAGATTGAGTTACCAACAAAAACCTAACCTAAGTGTCCTCCCATCGATTTGTTGTTGCAAGAAAGGAAATTACAGAGTTGGCGCTTATGATCGCACAAGGACTAATAATGAGAATATAGAAAATTAAAGAGCGCATTTTGGGGGTTTTTTATTTAATCTAAAAAAACAAGATGCAAATTTATAATAAGAGGGAACTAAAAATGATTTAACATAATTTTACTCAATGAATTGTAAAACAAGAAGATATATATACATTTAAAACAATAAAAATACATAGAAATTTTCAAAAAGATGTCCAAAAAAACTAAAAATTTTCCCCCTACCTCTTTCTCCCTAACAATTTGTAAACAAAAAAATCTTTGAATGTCTTATTTAAAACCAGTGCATATACCTGGTAATAAACCAGAGAAGGTCAATTCATTTACTAAATCTTTTGTATTATTATTTATGTACGTACGGAAACTTTTAGTAAAGAAAATAAAGCATGCTAATTTGTCCTAATAAGTTAAAATTTTATATACTATTTAATAGTGAGATTTTTTTTAAATAGAATGAATTTTTTAATATAACTTCCAGTTCAATCCTACAAACCTAAATGCAATAAAAAATGAGTTTTTAAATATACTATAGAGTACTTTTTTTGTCATATATATGAATTAGTTTTAAATATTTGATAATTTTAATTGCCAAGGAGTGCGGGCGGCAGTCCGATGAATATTTATTTAAATCATTTGGGTACCAAATAGTATAAATTAAGGTGCCTAGACTCCCACATATCGTCGCTTGCAACACGTAGTGACGTATCTCAAAAAAATTAAAAATTGAGTCCAATGGGTATGGCCGTGTCCTGGCGTTCTTTTCATTACCACAAAGTGACGAATCTGTATTTCCATGTGTTTTCTTATTATTTAGGTTTTTTGGTTTTGCCTATCTATACATTTAATATAAGAACACCAACTATAAACAGCTCTTCTGAAAAATGATAGAAACTGAGATACGCCACTACGTGTTTCAGGCGACGATATATCGTAACTAGATAATTAAATATCATTTTAAAAAAAATATATTATTTTAAAAATTGGACTTAATAGTCAAAATATTTAGTTTAATGACATGAAAATCACACTAAATAGGACGAGCTCTAGAAAAGATCATATAAAACTAAACGATTTGGAAAAAAATGAAATCTTCAGTCTATTAGCAAATATTTTGGCCGACTTGATTTTGGTACAAATTTAGAGAGTAATGCCATTATATGAATGTACAGTGGGTACACTTTTAACTGGATCCCCATGAGTTTACTCATGTAATTATTTAATTGATTATTTTTTAAATACGTATGAAAAATTTTAATTGGAAGTATAATTTTTTATACGTATTTAAAAATAAACGATCCTCATGAGTTTACTCGTGTAATTATTTAAATGTGCCAGTCATTTAATCTTATTGGCAAGTATTTCGGTCAACTACAGTGGTTGAATATTTCATATGTATTTGAAAAATAAACAAATAAACAATTACATGAGTAAACTCATGGAGATTTACTTAAAATTGGAGTCTACTCTTTATCGTCAAGATGACCGAAAGATTAAATGACTGGCACTTGAAACAGATATTTATAATTTATTACGATTCTATGATAATGTGTTTTAAAAAGAAAAAGATAACAGTTCACATATGACTTAAATATTCTAGTATACTATACTATACTTCTATAGAACCTGTTAGAATAATTTGAATAACTGTCAGTAATGAATGTTTCTATGTAAGCTGATTGACCTTCTACGATTTAGTGATATTTTTTTTTTTAATAAGCAGATATATAAATATGAAGTATATATAATTAATGAAGGATGTTGGTGGCATTTCCTCAAACATAATTCACTAAAATAGAAAGGTATTTTACGAGCGAAAAAGAAACCGGTCATTAAGCCCGTCTACAAGTGTATAGGCCTACTAGGCAGAATGTATATTTATAAACATAAACATTTTCTTTTGGCATTTAGTTAAAAACTTTCTTATTTTATCAATAAAGATAATTGGATTAATTATAAAAAACTTTTTTACTTTTGACTTTAAAAAAAAAAAAAAATTCATACACAATGCAAAGTTTGTTTTTTTTTTTTTTTGCTTAGTAGGCCTACTTAAAAAAAAATAAGCGAAAGTCATTCTGGCAGATGTTCTTACACGATGTTGTGTGAATAATTAATTAATTTATTGTTGAAAATAATGATTAATTTAATTTCGGTATTCGATTAAGATCTTTTTCGGTATCTGAGTTCGTTTAAACATCCTTCCTTTTGATTTGAATGGTAGTCAAGTAAATAGAAATAAATTTTTTTCGCTAGGATGTAAGGAAATTCCGGACCCCTTGTACAAGTGTTGAGTACTGTACCATTGTGCTATGGGTCCCAGCAATAAATTATGCCCCCAACAAATGAATGAAATATTGGATCTACTAAGATCTCATAAATAAAAAAAGATTTAAATCACAATACAGTATAATCAAATCTTATGAAATTACTAATAAAACATTTAATCATAATTGATAAGTGAATTATAACCCAATAGCCAAGTAAACCTCTGTGAACTAGTATTGATAATTCTTGGCCTGTTTCGTTTGTTATTTCATTTTAATTTAAATAATTTAAAATATTTTGAAGTTGATCACACATTTAGAGTATACAAGAAAATGGACGGAAGGTCAGTCCCGATTTTTATTTTTAAATTTATTTCTTTGTAAGTGAAAAAAGTGGGTATGGTAATTAATTTAACTGGGAAAACAAAGGAAAGGTTGAGGGTTGAATTTAATGTGCATGCCGTCGTGCTCGAAAGTACGTCAGGTAAATGAACAGAGATTGATGAGACATTTATCTATCAGTTTATTTCACAAGAAAAGAAAAAAAAATCATAAGTATTTCTTAATCAAATGGAATAAAAAAAAAAGTTCAGTGTGTCCCTGAAGAAAGAGCACATTTGAAGAAATCTTTACTTATTCTAAGGACAGCCTGAGAGAATGTGAATATCACGATTTATTTATTAAATATACAATATTATTTTATATATATAGGCCAATTAATAACTTGCTTTAGAAAGAATGAAATGAATAACTTACATAAGTCATTCCATTAAATTCTTAATTAATCGCTCTCTTTTGTTCTTTGGTTCCCACTCTTTAAAGGAAGCATTTGGATTAGATTAGTTAATACTAAAAAAATATTGAGAACAATGCATTTTTTTTTTAGACTCCTGAGGTCATTTAGACCCACAAAAGTTTTTATTATTAATTAAATACAGGTCAGGCTTGGCGTAGTTGGTAGCGCGCCTGCCATGTATACCAAGGGTCGCGGGTTCGGATCCCCCCTATGATTTTATTTAAGCCATTTGGATACCAAATGGCTAGTTGTGTTACAAAAAGGTAAGAGAAAGCTGTGTGCTGTGCGACCAGTCATACCAGATTTATATTAATCTAGATTTTTAGGTGTCATTTGATTATTTTTTAATAAGTAGGCCTCATATATAGGTCTATATAATATACTGTATAATAAATATATAGCGATATAACATAATTTTAAAACTTCAAAAAATTTTTTGGCGAAAAATAATTATTAATTAATTTTATTTTAAATTTATTAATAATTTTAAAACAACACTTAGGGCCGGTTGCTTCATCCTGGGTGAGCTTGTTAGCCCCGACTTTTTTTGTAGTGCAGAAACCCACTTCAGTTTTATTTTTATAGTAAAATATACGATATTTCATCATTTTATTGCTAAAAGAAGTATTCTAGAAGTACATATATTTGTTATTTTACCTTATATTCTACTTATTTTATCAATAAAATGATGAAATGTTCAATATTTTATAAAATATGTTATAGGCTAGGGCCCGCTTGCATCAGATCTCGTCGCCATATTTAGCCCTGAGTTAACCTCACTTTTGAGTAATTTCATATAGATATATGGGGAATTGGAGCCAAGGTCCGGGCTAAAGTTAGCCCAGGCCCAAAAGTGGGGCTAAGATTTAGCCCTGGGTTGACACGTACGAACATGTATTATGAACTCAAGCATCCTAACTTCACCAATATAAATGTAAAAAATAATATAAATGCAATATGGAATCTACCGTTTTTTTGTTATTATTCATTTTATGTCAATCAGGATTATACTCGTATATCCAGGATATATTGCAAGTTGTTGAATATTCTCCTAACTTCATCTAAGGCATTGCACATGTCTTGTTAATAAAACTATTTGTTTTCAAATTGAAAGCAAATTGATATTAAATATTTATATGAATTTTTCAGTTGATATTACTTCTTGTCAGGTGAAAATAAAAGGTATATTTCTTTTTGAAATTATCTTTATTTGAGCCACACAGCTGGCAATTTGTCAAAATAGTTGTGAACATGGGCGTAGCCAGGGGGAGGCAGGGGGGGCCGTTGCCCCCCCTGGCTTGTCCTAAAAATTGAAAAAAACAAACAAATATATATTTTTCCCATTTGGGAATTATTTTTTTTAACGCCCCAATCCACTACATTAATTTAATTTTTTTTATTTAATTAAATAATCTATGTATATATTAATTGCAAGCCCCCTCTCGCGCTAACGAGGGGTTGGCCCCCCTAACAAGATGTCTGGCTACGCCCATGGTTGTGAAGATTGGAACAATTGACTAATTGTTATGTGAAAACTAATAAATCTTGTTTATTTTTTTGAAAATTTTCATATTTTAGCAAAAAAAAATATTAAATTCTTATATTTAAATGTATATTAATAATATTTATTTAAATTATTGGTGATAATATCAATTTTTATTTTAATTAATATTTATAAGATGCCTTAATGGAGTTGCAAACTTCACAAACAGAACATGATTTGTTCCCCCGGAAGAGGGTTTCTTCATTACAAAAAAGCCATTTAGCCCGGGGCTAACAAACTCACCCAGGATGAAGCAACCGGCCCTTAGAAGTTTTCTTGATTAATATCAACGTTTATTCATCATTGGCTGCCTACCCTACCTTATTAAGAAATGTTAATTTATTTTAGTGGCGTACCGAGAGGGGGGCGAAGGGGGCGGTCCGCCCCAGGCCCCGAGCAGGCATAGGCCCCCATATATTTATAAAAAAAAAAATTTAATGAAAATTTCCCTTTGAGAGGCCCCGGGGCCCTCAGGATAAAACGGAAAAATTTGGGGTTCAGGGTTCCCCAAAAAAAATTCAATATAAGGCCCCCTCTTCTAGTCCCGCCCCAGGCCCCCAACTGCCTCGGTACGCCTCTGTTTTCAAATTTTTTTTGCCCTAATCAATTTGGGCACCGATTCGATTAAATGCCATTCACTTCTAGATTAATTAAAAAAATAATATACAAATCCCCAAAGAGATTCTATGTTTAGATTAGGGTCCGACCGAAACAAGATTTTCAGCCGAAATCGAAACCGAAACCGAATATTCGGCCTTGATCTTAGTTTCGGCCGAAACCGAAACCGAAACTTGAATTTCCTATAAAAAATTAATATCATTTTACCTTTTTTTTTTTGTGCAATTTTTTTTCCTTCCCGTGAAAATCATTTTACCTTTTTTTTAGGGAGACTAAAAATTTTTTCTCCCTCAAGTGCAATCATTTCACCTTTTTTTTTTATTTTTGCATGCGAGACTCAGGTTTCGGCCGGCCGAAAGGTTCGGCTAGTTTTTGGCCGAAACCGAAACTAGGGCCGAAACCAGGATTTTTGGCCGAAACCGTAACCAAAACCGAATATTCGGTCGGTTCCTTGTTTAGATTATTAATTATGAATGTTTTTTTCTATGAGCCGTTAAAAACATACAAGATATTTTCAAAATTTTATTTTTTTTTGCCTTAAAATTTAATGAAAATTTCTTTTTCGAGAGGCCTCGGGGCCCTCAGGATAAAAAGGAAAAATTTGGGGTTCAGGGATATAGGGTATTTTAAAAATATTTTTGTGTATGGAGGAGAGGGATATTTAAAGATGAGCACCTCCTCCCCAAAAAAAATTCAATATAAGGCCCCCTCTTCTAGTGTTTATATATTCAGAAACTAGACTTTCTCCCGAGTAAAATGATATATAATATTAGTACTCTAATTTGTAATAAATTTGTTAAAAAATCATTTAAATTCGAAAATTGTGCATTGCAAAAGAGCAAAATCAAAACAAACAAACGTTGCGTTATTTCTTTGAATAATGGGGGGGGGGGCAAAGTTGTGCGCTCGGCTTAGTCCGACCCTTTATTTTTTCTTCAATCACAATTTAAATAGAAAACCTCTGAATGGAATATTTTTTTAAAACTCTATTAAAACAATAAGAAAATTGTTTTTAATAATAAAAATGGCTTTTGAAATTAAGTAGACGAATGCTCTCTTGATGATTGTCTTCTAAGTTGATTAACTTAAAGAAATTCGTCGAAGGCTGGTATGGAAATTAAGTAAAGTGAGTCATGGAGAGGACCGCGATTTCAAAAGATCCTTGGCAAGTCAAATGCCATTGTATGACTCGCGAAAAAAGAATGAATAAACTCCACAAACTTTAACTTTCCTAATAAGTGTAATGGAATTAGAATTTGTTCCTTGTAGTACAAAACAATAATGTCCCCTCTCATTTTAATAATAATTACGACGTAAGTGAACGAGAAAATTAAGATAAAAAAAGTAAAAAATGAAAGTTTAGAAATTGAATTAATTCTATTTAACAATACGATTAAATTAAACTCGAATTGCCGTTTTCCCTAAGATAAGTCTTTGTCTAAAAAAATAACCCAAGGTTGATGGTCTAAAAATTATTCGTTTATATAAATTAAGTATTCAAATAACATATGAAATATAAAATTTTTTTCTATATAGACAATGTTAATATATTGAGAGAGAGTATTCGATTCATGTCAAAAATTCGATGTCGATATTTTGATGGATATACACGTTTTGAGGTTCTCAGGGTCCACAAAAGTGCTTTTCGCAACATGATCTTGAAATTTTATATTTAAGTAAATTATCCCCCTGTGATGTAACATGAAGCTTTTGAACAAAATCTGTCAAAGAGTACTAGTACTTTTACAGGTTTTTTTTAATTTTTTCAAAATTCAAATTATTTTTTAGAATTTTTTTAGAAGATCTTTAAAATGTATATTCTCATTTTGCCCTTTCAATACCCCTTTATTCTTGTACTTCATAGGAAAGATATGAGATATGGTTGTGTTACCAAAGGAAAGTTGTGTGCTGTGCGACCAGTCGCACCAGATTTTTTGAATTCAGTAAAGTACAAATATTTTTTACAATTCTAAAACAACGAATGTTCTTACATACGTAGGCTTTTAAGAGGGAGGAAGCACTCTCCTTGTCGGAAATCAATCTTAGATGAAAGAAAATGAATTTTTAACTTTTTCCACCAATCATAGGATGGATAGGTTAAGTTAATAAAATCGTAAAAAATCGAAATTGAATTGAAGCTGCCAAAATGTGTTTTGAGGTCCCCAGAATCCATTTAAGTAGTTTTTGGAATGATGTCTTTCTGTGGTAATTTTTTTCGTCTATGAAAACTCAAAAACTAATTTTGAAATTTTGCATACATAAACTAGAACTAAGAACTGAAAAGCTTTTGATAAACATCGAACCATTAGGGAATATTTGTAGGCCTATCTCTAAATTTGTTGTAATTAGCATATTACAATAATTTCTTAGAATAGTGGGCAAAGTTGTATGCTCGGCTAAGTCCGACCATTTATTTTTTCTCTACCTCATTGAACCAACTATTCTGATTGACGATCCTATTTTAATTAAATGTTGTGAAAGAATGAATGCTACGTATCATAGAATTACTATTTAGAAACTTTTAAATACATTTTATCCCTCAGAATTTTACCCCTCAGAATGGGGTGATTTCTATTTGAATTTTTTCTTTTCTAAAAAATGGCTTTTCTTTCAAATATAGGCTATTCACGTCCTTTAAAAAATTACCATTTGCAATTGCTTCCCATTCCACTTTAATTTAAATTTAATTCGTTAAAATCTGAGTGTAATTTCCAAAATCTACGCTAATCTTTGGTGTGAACCGAGAAAATAGCGACGACATTCGACGAACAGCTCCTCAATGTGTTTGTTTAAAGCTTGGAGAGTTTGCAAGAGAACCGAAGAGAGAATAAGGGGGGGGGGGATGAGAATCAGGATGAGGATGAGGCTACAGCTGTTAAGAGGGATTAAGGCTTTTAACATGAATCCCGAGAAAATGTACCTCCCGAGAAGATAATCACACCCAACTTATTGGCTCTCTCTCTCTGGGCTTCAAAATGGTTATCGGCAACAGTGATAAATGAATCTTTGGAAAGTTATGCGGAAGATACGAGAGGAGAGGGCGGCTAATTGTAATTTGTTTATCACGAAACTGCAGAAAAGGCTATAATATAAAAGTGGAATAAATTTTCATCTCCCGAAACTTTTAATGAATTTCCCACTTCTTTTTTTTTATATTTTATTTTTAACTTTCACAAAACACTAGGTTAGAATTAAAAAAGGAAAGTTTTGTTAATTTTATTGTTTGAACATCAGTAAATTATCATGGCAACATTATAACGATAAATTTACCAAGGGCGGTGGGTGACGAATACCGCCACTAGGACGATTTTAGGTATGGGTTGAAACCTATCACTAAAGAAAAGTTGTATGAAATAATTCCAATAAATATATTTAATTAATATTGTTTTGAATTTGTAATGTCTAAACCCTAGCATAGTTTAATTACGATTTCACTATAATCCTGATTCAAATTTTTCAATAAATTTTTTTTTTTACTAAACCAAAAAAAATTTGAAAAAAAAATTTTGGACCCAATTTTCGTATTTTTTAAAAATATTCTATTAGTCAGGTTTCAAAAAAATCTGTGTAGATCCGAAATTTTTCGTAGTTTTTTTTTTTTTTTTTGTAATGGGTGCATAAGGTCCGAAGACCTATAATGACCAGTAGTCACATACGACCAGGAAGAATATAGTTAAAACGATAAAGTAAAAAAAAAAGGAGAAACATAAAAGGGGAACTCAACTGCGGGAACTGAGAAGATGCCTGTTGAGATTAGACTTGAAAGTCTGAAGATTGTAAGTTTTGGGGAAGTTAGACGCAGGGAGCTTTGGAGAAGTCTCTCTTTGGATACTCGAGACCAGATTTTGTATGCAAGAATCTAGGTATAGTTATAGGAAATATAGCTATTTGGTATAGAATAGGAATTTTAAAACAAAATTTTGTATTATCGAAGAAGACCTAAATAATGCTGTCAGTTTAATTTTAAATTTCCTTTTGAGGCTCTTGACTATCTAAATGTTTATTAATTATTAAAAAAAGCAATATTAACAATTCATCCTCAAGATGGGAATGATGCGTTCCCGAAACGTCGACAAAATTAAAAAAAAAAAATTTTCATTTTCTTGCTCCTTAGATTAATTATTAAAATTCAAAGACTACCAAATTTTCCTAATTTTCTTTAAAAAAAAAAAATTTAGATTCTATTATGACTTACGATGTACTATCCGAACAACCTTAATATCTTCCAAACAAAAAATGATAAACAAATTCTAAAAAATGCCGACTTGCTCAGCAGGGTGTGTTCTGCATAAAAACTCAATTTCAACCCCGGTAAAGATTTGGTACCTTTTCATGTGGACGGTCACAGATATCAAAATTACTAAAAATTTAAAAAGAAAATACATTTATCGATTAAAAAGAAAAATTTTTTGTTGAATTTTCCTTTTTTATCATAATTAACAGAACATGAATGTTTTATTCATTTGAGGCTTTCATATTTTAAATATGAATCTAGTAAAATTTTATTCATGCCTAGGCTATAACGTCTCGTGGTCCTGTGATACTAATAATATTAATAATAAAGTTATTTTTCTCTTTGATGTCCGTTTGTATGTTTGTGTTGTGGTGTCTTTGAACACCAAGAAGGCTTAACTAATTGATAATTAAATTTAAACTTAAGATTATATTAGTAAAGTAGAGAGATCAATCGATTAGGGTCTAAATCGGTCAATGCTTGAGCGTCCCTTTAAATAGCATAGTATAGATTTAGACTTAAATAGCCTACCATTTAAAAATCTTATACCTGGTTACAAGAATGTATTTATAGATCCGTTAAATGTTTTTGGTTCTTTAAATCTTCCGTTAGGTTAAATTAGAATTGCATGGACGTTGAGAAAACTTTATTAATTAGTCTTCTAATTAATATTTTAATATTTTTTTACTTTCTCTTACCTATGTATATATGTAATATATATATAGAGAGAAAGTATTGGTTTCATGTCAAAAATTCGATGTCGAGATTTTGATGGATCTTCACGTTTTGAGGTCCCCTGAATCCAAAAAAGTGGTTTTCGCGACATGGTCTGTCTGTGGGTGGGTGGGTGGGTGGGGGGGGGTGTGGGTGGGTGGGTGTGTGGGTGGGTGGGTGTGTGTGTCTGTGTTCACTTTTAAGCATGAAGGAATTGAACTAAGAGGTTAAAATTTTATATTTAAGTTAAACACCCCCCGGGACCGGAAAAATAAGCTTTTAATCAAAATCGGCCAAAGAGTACTAGTACTTTACTGATGTACTTTTTCAGTTTTTTTCGATTTTCTCAAAATTCGCTCTAACGATTTTGATTAAAAATTCAAAAATCAATTATTTTTTAGGATGCTCTTTCAAATGTATATTCTCGTTTTGCCCTCAAAATTGTTTGAAGACCACTTTACTCTTGCAATTCATAGAAAAGATAGGAGAAATGGTTGCCATGGTAACAAAATATAAATATTTTCCCATACTTATAAATTTTACATCTGAATTCAAATATTCCCTACTGCCGGGAACTAAATACATGTCGACACAAAAAATCTGATGTGACAAGCACAGTACACAACTTTCGATTACCGAAGGTAAGAGAAAGTTGTGTGCTGTGCGACAGTCACACCAGATTTTTTAAATTTATTCCCATAATTAAATTAAAACTTATGGATATAGCCTATATCTATCCATGTTTTATCTATACTAGTGATTGATAATGCCTAAATGTCTCCAAATTACTTAATTGCTCGGCTACGATGGCCCAGTCGTTTTGTATTTCTTTTATATAGATTTAGTTAAATGATCATTAGTTAAGTATTTAAACGGTCCAGTAAATTTTAAAGGATCGTTTTAACTATTTGTAGAACTGTTTTTTTTTGCAACCCGGGATTGGAGTAGTAAAAAAAAGTTTTAAAGTTTGGGAAAATTTATAATTTAATATATTTTGAAAATTTATAATTTAATATATTATAATATTTATTAATGTTTTTCTTAAAAAATATTACGTAAAAGTGCTGCTAATTGACCTTCCTGTGGTCAATGTAAATTGAATTTTTTTAAATTATAAAATATATTCATAAAGTTAGACCTTTATATGCCAAAATAACGTTAAATTTGCATCCCCATATTGATAATTTGTAGCTAATAATATTAATAATAACCCTCTTCCCTCTATATTTTATATTTGGATAATGGAGGTTTTTCTTAGCTCGACATACAATTAATTGTATAGAATGATTATCACCCCCGGAAACGGAAAAAAAACTAACTAGATGTATTTTTCAATTGTTAAAATATTTATTTTGAAAAATAATTAAATAACAAACAATGTCGAATCATTCATTTACAAATGATTCATGTCAATTTATGCTAGGGGATTTGTCTGTCAATAATTTGTTAAAACCAAAATAAAATCATATGTTTACTAGTGAATGACGAATTCATATTCAAATAAAATAGGATTATTTATTGTCTTTGGGAAAAATTAAAAAATAAAGGATGGCTCATTTCACAAATATACTTTTAGAAATTAGATAATATATTTAAATAAAATTTAGCCTATCGCCCACAACGATATTGATATTTTAGTAAGATAATAGGTAAAAAAAAGAAATAGAAAAAATTTGATTTAAGGTGCGCGTCTCGAAAAGCCGTTAAAAGTCGATTCACTACCGAGTTACTCTAGGCGGCAAGAGATGGCGTTAGTTTTTCCCATAGGGATACAAGGGATTTATTTCATTTCATTTGAAAGATTCCAGCTAATTAATTAAGGGTAAAAAATTAATTATTTTTTAACACAATGATTACTAATTTAACTATCTACAAGATATAGAGCGAATTTTTTTTAAAATATCTTTTATTTAATGCGATTAATCTAAAAAAAATGTATTTTTTCGAAAATCAAAAAAAAGGGCTTCTATAAGTTGTTGATATTTTAAATAGCTTTAATTCAAAAAAAATTTGAGGTCGATAGCTTCAAAATTGTGGCAGCTGGAATCTCCCAAAATTAGCACCGCGAGACGCGCACCTTAAGTAAGTCCAGGGATTTATTTAAAAAATTTAAAAAAAAAAAAAAACTAAAAAATTATGGAGTTTTTAGAATTAAATGTCATTGATTTTCAAAATAAAGAAATAAAGAATTTTATTTGCAGAAATCGTAAATCCTATTTTTGAAGACTTGAAGATGGGTTAGAAGTTAGGTTTCGAAACGTCTGATTAAATATAATAGACTGAATAAAGTCTTTGAATCTGTATAACAATTTTTTTTTTACTAATTAATCGATTTTCCTTTTGAAACATGCTTAAAGGCCAGCAATATTAATAAAAATTATAAATTCCCTCTTATGAAGCGAGATTACACTTACTTAAGTGAAATAATTGAAATGCATACTAAGCATAGTATTTATTCGCCTACTGTTAGATAGATACAGAACAAAAATAAAAGTGGGTGGATAATTAAAGGAATTAAAAATAGAGGAATCGAATAATTAATGAAAAAAAAAAAAAGGGGGAGAGAGTATGAGTGTGGTGAAGTTGGAGTGGGGTTAGTGTCAGAATCGATGTGTGATCAAACATTCACGGCTTTTTTTTTGTTACCGGGCCAACGGACTATTCCCGGATTCGAATCGAATTATTCGAATTAACCCCTAAACCAAGAGGGGTAGGTTTGCGCCCCTCTGAACGACATTCAAAGCGCAGTGTAAAATTAAATTTAATCCGAATTTATTCCTTTACTTGACCGATGACTCACGGGTCAAGTGCACAACACTACGATTCATTATCTCAATTAGATTAAATGATTTTTTTTTTTTTAATTCTATTCCCTCCAACTTCAATTTATTTTAGTAATTTATCGATAGGTAGGATTGTATTATATGACAAGGGGTATAATAATAATATTAACAGGAAAAGCATAAAATCTAGTAGAGATAGGCCATCTATTTACTAAAGGAAAATCATGTGATGTTTAATTGGATTTGGGAGTGGAAATCGTTCATTCAGCAGGAATGAAATAAAAACAAATTATTTTGTTCTAGACGACGCATCGAATCCATAATCGTTTTCTTCTTCAAATGAAATTCTTTGTAAGATTGATTGATAATAAAAAAGAAGATAATTTGAAAAAAGGGGACCATATTTGTATAGCTCAATATCCTTTGATATGTCCTTAATTTGAAAAATTTGTCCTTTTTTATTCAAAACAAAT
>JAKCPI010022840.1:0-21217 GCA_023213315.1 Euborellia annulipes
GGTTCGCCGAAGGCGAACCTTGCGGCTAGTATTTTTATACATACATTGTGTCCCTTTGACTAATTCCGGGTCCTTAGACAATAATGATAGACCGAAGATGGAAAATAAATTTCTCCCAAAACTTGTTGAATCTCGGAGGCTTTTATTTTTGGCTGCTCCTGCTCCTTTTTCGGGTATACAAGTTCATAGCCACCGACTCCATTGGTTTTATATAACTAAATTTGATTAAGGTCTAATCTTTTGGTTCTCTAATAATGATCAGGAAATTAAATAATTCTTGTCTTATTTTTCAAGACCTCGTGTTTTTTCACAATATCCAATTTTTTTTTTTTTTTAGAGAAGACGTTTTCGGTATTTAATTTTCATTTTAAGATTTCGAATGTTTTTAACCTTCCCCTGGCTTGGTTGGCTCTAACACTGCTTCTAATTGTAAGATTAAACCATTGGGAATTTAAACTTTTCCATTAATAAGAATTGAATTAGCCCTTCGTTTAAATTTTAATTAACTTTTAGCATAATCAACATATATCTAGAAATAAATGTATATTTACTAAATTATCTGGTACTTAATATATTAATAATATTTTACAGCTCAATGAAGTGAATTTATTTTAAAAATATAAATTTTTTCTTTTATTTAATTAATGATATTCATTGAATATGCTATAATTTAAAAATACATAGTAAAATAATTTGTGATGGTTCGATACTAATTTATAAAGCGCAAATTGGAGTTTATCTATCTATTAATTAATTTCAATTTCCACAAGAAAAAAGACATTAAATAGGTTATACAAATATATGTTTGATCTCCTATTCATCTCATTAATAATCATAGTATTTGTTTATTTATTTAATCATCTTTTTACACTCAAATATTAATAATATAAAATCAAAATCTATTTGATAATTATGATTATCGGGGTAATATAATAAATAAATAAACCAATAATTATTAAATAATTCTAATTATATGCAATCATATTTGATTATTATTATTGCAATATTGCAATATACGTATAAAATGTCTTTTATCTTTTCCTTATGCAATTTTTTTTGGAACGAAATTCTTTAACTCGGCTTACGGACGTAAAATGGGAGAAAATAACGGGATATAGTAACAAAAATGAGTTCCCTCAAAAAAATGCGTTCCCTCGCCCGAGCGACGGCGGAGGTTTGCCGAAGCCTAGGCGAGGCCACGCCCACCTTCTCTTTCTCTCTACCGTAGGCGGGAAATTGCTTTCTTTTTATTTTCTCTTACCTATAAATTACTGATAATTCAGTTTTTTTTCACTTGCGAATTTTTTATATTTATTAACGTGGTATCCCCTAATTTATGTCAACTTTATTTTACCTTTTCGTACATACACCATACATCCATCAACTTCTCAGCTTTCATTGCCTCCATTACTCGGTTAATGATCCTCTGTATATGACAGCACAGTGTAGAATAATCCTGTTCTTTTTGTTCACGCAAATTAGTAGATAAGTTCTTCTTCTTCTTCCTGCTTCTCGCCCATACCCCGCCTTACTCTTCTTCGTTTCGTTTTCGGGTGCTTTAATCATTTACCCGAGATCAAAGATTTTCACGCGAAATTTTCATTAGACGATTCTTCTACACGTAAATCAAGTGCTTACTTAATTCTGTCCTTTCAATTTAACTCAAGTGATAGGAATCTTTTTAAGTATTAATTAATCGTTAATATAAACACATTTCTTTTAACACGCAACTTGAAAAAGAAATTAAGAAAAAAAAAAATTAAATATTTAAAAACTTTTTCTCTCTTTATAAAAAAATTATCAAATTAACAAATTTTTATCTTCTTATAATAAATTTTTCAATATTTCTAGTTTTTTTTTTTTATGTTTTGAAATTGAAATAAAATATTAATAAAACAAGGCCCAAAAGTAATTATTCGCATGAAATATAATAACTAAATAAACTTATAAAGGCTTTTTATTTTGCTTTTTTAACATTTCGTATGTCAAGGACTTTAGAATGGAAATGTATATTTAAAACAATTATGTTTGTTATAATCCAAAGGTAAATATAAATCTGACTTTTTTATTCCATCCATCCATGTATTATAAATCAGCATTTTTTTAAAATAAATAAATAAATAAAAATATTGGTCTTTTTTTTGATCTTTTTTTTTAAACTTTTAATGAAAAATATTATTTTCTTCATCTCCATATTTAATTAATACTTTCTTCTATGTCAATGGAATTTTTTTTTTCCTAGATTGAGAAAGTTAAGATAAATTAAATCGTTTTAAACAATTCGTTTAATTTTTGATTTTGTTTAATTTCATTTAAAATTATCTCGTTGTGATTTTAAAAGACAATTGGTTATCTAGTTATTGGAAGAAGATGGTAAAAGTTAATTCACGAAGGCTTTTAATTAAAATGCAAATTAGAAGGAATCTATTTCAAGCTTCAATGTCTTTTTTTATTTATTTATTTTTTTTTCGATTTTAATTTAAATAATAGATGTATATAATAAAAAGGAAATATCAGTCATTATTAAATTATATTGGTAGCAACATTTTATATATAGTCAAAAAGCATGATTGAATAACGTTTTTACACTCTAATGTCTCTTATTAGAGTTATGAAAAATTAACTATTTTATTGCCAAATGAATAATTTATCATTTTAGGATATTAAAAAATACTGATCTAGGAACTCAAGAAATCACTGTATTACTTATTAAAATTCTCTATTATATCAAATTTGAATATCAGTGAAATTGTTTTCCATCTAAAATTTTATTATTACTTTTTCATACTACGATTCTTCTTACATTTGTTTATCACTAAACAAAAGCTTGTGCCAGGAAAAAATATTTTTATATTTTAGAAATAGCCTTTGTTTAACAATTTGTATTTTTTTTTTCTTGTTGGTGAATCAAACCTCGTTAGAAGTATGATTAAATAATATCAGAAGATTAAATCATTTCATCTTAGGGATCATCCACATATTACGTAACGCCTTAGGTGGGGGGTCTGGACAAAACATTACTAATTGTGTCATGGTGGACGCGGAGAATCAATCTACATTTGTTGTTTTTACTCTCATACCTCAATGAAACCCCATATATAAACACAACCTCAACACAAACTCAATGTGACTGCGAATGAAGACTAGTGAAAAAGAAACAAATCGTACAGTACAATCGTGCACGTTCCAAGCAAAATGGCATCAACGATAATCGTGAGAGTCGTACAGAGGAAAACGCAGCTTTAATATTTAGGTATTTATTCCCCGAGCGTAATTCACAGGAATTTTTTGTAATATGCTTTTGAATAAATCCTAAGAATTTAAAGCCAAATATTTATTAGGTTTATTTACTTACTACAATACATCATCAAATTCTATAGAGAGTTGTTTACATTTAATTAAGGTGGCATATCGCCTGGGGCCTTAATTCTGATTGCTGGTCAATGCCAGAGAGATTTGCTGATAAAGACACACTAATGAATATGATCTGGAAAGCTTTGAGATATAGATGGGTGACCATAACCATCACCTAACTCAATAATAAATCTATAATTTATTAAAGGTCATCGATCATTCAATTTGATATATTCTGAAACATGAATGTTTGACCATTTTGTGTGTTCGTTCATAGCTTTGTTAGTTGAAAAGGGGAAGAACTAAATGTCAAATAACATTAAAAGACATTGATTTTTTAGTCAAGCTTGTACTCCGTGGGCCGTGTTATAATAGCTAATCAGTGTGATATTTTCAATAAGTTAGTTCTATCGGTATCTACCTGGTATACTAATACATCAATCAACATTTTAAATGCACAAAAAATTCACCTTTTAAATAATTTACATTAAAACATTCGCCTCGCTTAACAATTAATAAATAATGTTATATATATATGGTATCTCTTCATGCATTAAATAATTGAACTTTTTTTTTTTAATTTCCCCTCTCATTTTTCACGTGAATAATGAATTTACTAAATATTTTAATTATTTATTAATTAAAAAAATTAATTAAAATTGCGTTTTTCCTGTTTAAATATTTCACATTCTTCTTTCATTATAATTTTCTCTTATCTAATTATCAATGATTATTTGGTGTATGAAAATTATTCTGGTTTAAAGAAAGAGACAAATTCTGTTCAAAAAGTTTCCTAGCACCTCCTCTCCTAATTAATTAAAAATCAGGAAATTTTTATTTTTCTTAGATATTATGGAAATGAAATAATCATTTAAAAATAAAGGGTCGGACTAAGCCGAGCGCACAACTTTGCCCACCCACTACTCAAGAAAAAAATATTTGTTCCCCCCTAGATCCCCCCCCCCCTAATGGTCCGATGTTTACCAAAAGCTTTTCAGTTCTTGGCCTCTACCCCAGGTTTATGGGTGCAAAATTTCAAAACAATTGAATGATTGATTTGCTAGAGCAGGCACGATCTTATTTAAAATTATTATCCAAATTTTATATAATACCACTGTTAATATTTAAATTATTTTATTGTATTTTTTTATATTATAAAAGAAATAACCTATAGCCTATATTAGATTTAATTATAGTGTATCATTAGCCTATTATTTAGAATAATTAATAATTTCCCGGATATAATTTGATCTACCAACTATTTAGGCCTATTTATAATGCAAAATTTTCTGTTATTTAAATTTAGACCTGTTGATGGTGGGACCAACGCGTCGATGAAATATGAAGTTGATGTTTTTATTTGGTTTGGCTCTAATATTAATTGAAGTTTCTTCGGTAAATATATTTAATACATTCATGCATTAATATAAAAATAGGGGTATTTAATTATTATAATTTATTTCAGGGGCCACTTTATGATTTTGAAGATTTAACCTTGTATTTAATGATGATCGTCTTTTGATAATACATTATTTAGACTTCTCTGTAATTGACGGGAAAAAAGGACTTATTGGTAATTTCACCTTTGTAAAAGATTTGACTGAAACCGATACTAATGAGGTAAAATCTTTCACTGAGTACATTTTATTTTCATACATTCCTAATGTGAAATTAATTTTTGAAAATTCAGAGATCTCTATACAGAAAGTACAATCAGGTCCATTCTCCAAAAACAGACGTTAAAATTTAAAATAAACAATTGGGTGTTAAAAAGTAATGTAAAAACAATCAGACAATCGGCGTTAAAAAAATGATATTCTCTAAACAAAGTTTTAACAGCGACGTTAACATGTTGCTTTTATTTCAAAACTATCAAATTCATAACTTTACTCTTTAGGTTAAGAATGCCATTTTTATTTTAAAAACAACGTTAAAATATTAAAGGCACCCCCTAGACATGCCATTAATTTTTAACACTTTACTAAATGTTAAGGCTTTGACTTTAAAGTTTTTCGAATGGAAAAGAGCAAGTACAGGTGAAGGAAATAAAGAGAGCCTTTGCCGAAGCAAATGCCGAAAGGGAGACGTTTTATAGACTCTCACGAAACACAGACACTCGCATTCTTTTATAAAAAAATATAGGCCTACATGTGCACACAAATTCGTGCCACAACAACAATGACAACTTTGTGCCTAATTAGTTTATAAGCCTACAAGGACTGAGGATGGACGAATAAAATTTTGACCGAAACGTCTCCCTTTCGGCATTTGGCATCCAAAGGCTCTCTTTATTTTCTGCATCTGTACTTGCTCTTTTCCATTCCATAACATCAACAGCAACTTCTCTTTAACTTTTAAAGTTTACAGAATAGCTATTTGAGGCAAGGAAGTGATTTTGAATAGCATTTTTTAACGCTGATTGTTTTTACATTACTTTTTAACACCCATTTGTTTATTTTAAATTTTAACTTGTTATTAGAGAATAGACCTGAATTTTATTTAGTCTTTTGGATAATTTATACGTGCACCCTAATATTTACTTTCGTTGTGTGAGGAGAGACATTTTTCTAGGATGTGTCTTTTTTGTGTCGATATATCTTCTGTATCTAAAAAAATGTTTGCAAAGGATAAATTTCTATATCCAATGTTCCTTATCCACGTGGGTTTACCTGAAAAGTGTCCATATAAAAAGGTAATAATTTATCAATCATATTCATGACTACTACTTGATTTATATTTTTACTTTTTCGTATAGTATATAAAGAGAAAGTATTGTAATAGGCAAAAAATTCGACTTTGCGATTTTGATGTTTCTCCATGTTTTAGATCTCCCTGAGTCAAAAAAAAAAAAAAAAAAAAAAAAAAAAAAAAAAAAAAAAAAAAAACAGTTTTTGCATTATGTCTGTGTGTGCGTGTCGTGGGTGTGTGAACACGATTGCGTAAAAACGCATTCAGTCAGATGGATAAATTTTGGGTATACTCCTTACCCTAAAATTGTAGATTTCTATCAACTTTTGGAGTAAATACGCCACCTGGAAGTAGTACTTATAAGTTTTTTCAGAAATTTTGAAATTTTCAATTTTTTTTACATAGGCCTTTCATAATAAATTACTCTATTGTAAAGTTTTTATTCTTTGGCATTTTTTCAAAAGCTAAATTTTTTTTTTTGAAATAGTCATAGAAGAAACAGGACATTTTTCGTTAATTTTGATAAGAAATTCAAAACAAAACTCCGGACAAAGTCCCTATCTTTATAGAACTTCACTGATTTAAAAATTCTAGTTTATGTAATTTTTTTTAGGGTTACTATGGATCTAAGGAACCTGCGTATTTTGATCCCAATTTGATCCCTTTACCTGGTGGTGAATACAAGTTTATATGGCAGACGTATCAGGATAATAGTACCACATGGATAGTGGAGTTAGAAGGGTATGTAAATCGCGCACCAATGTTTAAAATGGGATAAAATATTATGTAAACACTAATTATCATATGAGAATAATAAAGTTAATAAAAGATTAAAGTTACCAAGTTACTTTTTTTTTTTTTTTTTTTAGAACCAATATCACAAGTCTTATTGCAAATGAGAAGTCGATCAATATAATAAATAATTTCTTTATTATAGGGACCTACTCCTCAAAACATAAATATTTGATAAACTAATATTTCGTTTCTAAATAATTTGTATCCTTAAAAAAATATATATGGCCTAAGAGCCGAAGAAAAAAAATCTAGGGTTCTATCTAATGTAGGGCGTACTGTTAGAAACTAAATATATAGATCTATTTTTTCGTCTATGACTGATGTTCGGTCGAAAAATCAATAAAAACACAGTTTTTATTTTTAAGTTATATTATTGAATGGTCAACTGACCGAACATCATTCATAGACGAAAGAAGATGCATAGTCAACTTAAAAATAATTCTCTGATTTTTTGTTGGTTTTATTTTTATTTTGCTAAGCGGTAATTGGTATATGGTTTTTTTGTTTCATTCGATTAATCTGTCATTACCATTAAGCTGTAATCGTTTTTGTTTCTTGTTTCTCCTTTCCTTTTATATTGTTAAATTAAATTAAAATTAAAATATTTATCATCATGTTAGTTCTAGTGTTATTAAGGTACAATTGAATTTTATGTTAGTTAAAAAATTTTTCAATGTTTATTTTTAATTTTAATTTTCTTTTTTAAAAAAATATTTTTTAATGTCATGAGTTCACACTTTTTCTCATTCACACTCACACTCCACACACATTCACACAGTCTTTTCGGCAACTAGGCCATATAAGACTTTGACGATAACCGTTGTAATTAATATATCAATTTGGGGTTCAGGCATTTTATTTAAGCCATCTGGTATCCAAATGGCTAAATAAAAAATGTCATGAGTTAAAGTGAATACCATTGTGTAAGCTAGTCAAAGACAGTTGACCCAGCAAATTAAAGTCCTTCCTAGAAGAGGCAACCCCCCTCCATAGGCAACCATAGTCTCAAGCAAACATTCACAAATTTCCCCAACTCCTCTCCCACTCCTATCCAAGCCTGCTTGGTAGCATCTATTCTTTTATTCACTCACATGTCAGTCACATGTACTCCTGAAGATAGGTTAATAGCCCGAAATATATATCAAGTTAGAAATTCAATATTTCTTTCATTTACAACTTAGTGAAACCTCACATATACTAAATAATTTTATTTATAAATATGTTTTATGCAAAACCTACACCACTTTCCCTCCAAACTTTAAAAATAATTTTCTCGTCCGAATCAGCATATAAATATATAGACCTATATTGACACAAAAATTCTGTTTGACAAGCCCAGAACACAACTTTCAATTACCTTTAGATAAGACAAGGTTGTGTGCTGTGCTTGTCACACCAGATTTTTATATTTATCGCAACACTTTCACTCTTTCGTTCATTGCTTTATAACAATTGCAAAATTATTTATCCCAAAGCTATTAGGGTAAAATTTCTTAATTTAATTTTTTTTTTTTTTAGTTGTTAATCATTGTTCTCTTCTTTTAACTTAAACGATCCCCCCATTTATAAACAAGGATAAGAAGTTAGCCAGGTATAATGGAATGGGGTTAATTGCAAGCTTAAATTTTTTCTATAGCTCCTAGAGCTAATTACGTGCTCAGCAAATATGCTAGGTAATCTTTATTTATTATTATGCGCAAATTTTTTATAATTATCTCCCATAAGGGCCATAATTCAAGTTGTCACTTCTTTCGAACGCCCCGGGGAAAGGCGCTGCCGCCCGGCATCTTGAAGAATAAATCGAGCCCTATATATCAAAGAGTGGCAAGAAAACAGCTTGCGGGTATCTCTGTACCACCCTATATCAATTTATAATCGAACGAAGAAACTCGGAGATTGCCTAAGAGATTTTTAAAAATTGAATTCACTTTATTAAAACTTTTCTTTTAACACTATTCGTATTTTTTATTAATACTCACCAAAATCAAGTACAGTATTCGATTTTTTATTTGAGTTTACAAGTGAAGGGGTTAAATGAAATTAGAAAAAAAATTATTAATCGCGATCGCCCCCCCCCCCCCCCCCCCCCGAGAAGAAATTCAAAAAGTTATAAAACTAGTAATCTAAAGAAATTATGACTTCCTCTCATTAATTTCAATTGAATTTGATACCAATCAATTTAAATAAATAGGAAAGGGGTCTAAATGGCCATAGATGCCGACAAAGTCCTTAAATAATAAAAAAAAAAAAAAAAAAAAAAAAAAAACGCCTCCCCCCGACAAAATTGCATTAATCCGCCCCTGTTGTAGTCAATTCAAATGAAATAAATTGGCCGCACAGCACACAACTTTTTCTCCACGTTGATAATTGAAAGTTGTATGTGCTTGTAAACCAGATTTTTTCTGTCTAAATATATTTAGTTACTTAAATTTAATGATTTCGGTGTGATTTTTATGTGAAACATTTTAAACTGAGGTATTTATTATATATATGGAGTTTCAACGTGGGCTAAGAGTAGAAACAACAAATATAGATTATACTCGATATATTTCGGAGTATTATCCCATCTTTAGGAGTTACAGACAACTCACTCACTTGTGAAACCCCATATAAAAATAATATTTAGTTACGCCAAAAGGCCCTACATTAGATAGACAACAATTTTAAATGCGTTCCATTAATATATAAAATGAATTGGAGAGGAGAAGGATCGTCTAAATTAAAAATTAACTCTAACTTCTTAATTAAAATCCTTTACTTGAATATATGTGTTTTGTGTGGATTGATAATTTATTTAAAACAAGTAGGAAATTTCTTTTTTATTCTGTCCATATATGCAAGTCAGTTTTATTTGAACTTCTTAACTGAGAATGCAAATTTCCACTTGTAAGTTATTATCTAATTCCCAAGGGATGTTTCATGTTCTTTGATCTCTTCGTTGACGAAAAAAAAAAAAAAACTGGAGGGGTGAAATTTCTTTTGAGTCGTCTTTTTCCAATCGAAAATTTAATGTTTTAGAAGGGAGAAAAAGAAACAAGTCGTCACACACATCTCACTCTTTAAATGCATATTACATGATGTTTAATAAAAATAGAAAATGCTTTAAAAAAAAAAAAAAAAACAAATATCAACCCAAATGGATTTTGTGGATCAGTAGAACTTAATTAAAAGGATTTAGGATTTATTTTAATTAAAATAATAATTGAAAATGAAATAGAAATAAATATAATCCTGAATATTTAAGATGCTTTTTATTTGCTCTTAGGTAATTTGAAAATTATTCGTATGGCTTGTAGAAAATTTGTAACATAATTCGAGTGTCTGTGAACAAAATATCTCAAGAACAAAAAGAGCTAGGAGGTTGAAATTTTATATTTAGGCACCCCCACGGGACGTGACACGAAGCTTTTGAACAAAATCGACCAAAGAGTATTAGTACCTTACTGATCCACTTTTTCAGTTTTTTTTTTTATTTTCTCTAAATCCGCTCCAACGATTTTGATTAAAATTTAAAAATCAATTATTTTTTTAGATGTTCTTTAAAATGTATATTCTCATTTTGCCATTGAAATCTTTTGAAGCACACTTTACTCTTGTACTTCATAGGAAAGATAGAGAAATGGTTTCCATGCTAACATAATAATTAATAATAATATAATAATAATAAAAATTATCCCATGTTTATTAATTTTACATCTTGAATTCAAATGTACCATACTATCGAAAAATAAATAAATCTCGACATAAAAAAATCTCGTGTGAAAGTACAGAACATAACTTTCGATTACCGAATGTAAGAGAAAGTTGTGTGTGCTGTACGACCAGTCACACCAGGTTTTTACAAAGAGAGTTCTACTGTAAGTTTAGTAGAGTGAGAATTGAAATATAATTCACATTTAACAATTAAACACCTAATTAGTCAGTAATAAATTTTTTATTAGACGAAAAAATAAATAATTTTTTCGAATCCAAAAAAAAAAATAAATAAATATATTTTTCATGTAATGAATGAATGAAAAACAAATGATTTTTCTGTTATGATCCATTGTTAATTACTCATTATTCAGTGCTGGTTGTTTTTTTTTTAATTTAAACAATTTTCAAACTTGTCTGGATTTAATGTCAGTTTCCCCCTGAATGCTCAAATGAATTGCGATGTTTTTTTTTTTTTTTTTACTAAAACATGTTTTATTAAAAAAAGACTTGTTAAAAATTTTATTGCATAAATTAATAATACTAGATTTTAAAACAAATAATATTTTACGTAATATTACTATTACCTTTTTTTTTTTTTTTTTAAACATTCACTCTTTTTTCTCATTCACACAGTCTTTTCGGCAACTTAGGCCATTTAAGACTTTGACGATAACCGTTAATTATTAATATATCTATTGTGGGTCCAGGCATTTCTATTTAAGTCATTTGGTATCCAAATGCCTTAAATAAAATAATCGGACTGCCTGGGGTCCGAACCCGCGACGTTCGGTATAGAAGGTAGGCACGCTACCAACTACTCCAAGCCCCGTGGGCGTACTATTACCTTAAAATGAGTAAAAATTAAGCCATTTTGCACTTTTTTAAATCTGAAGCCAATAGGCCTACATCCTTAGAAATCTGCTGTCTCTGTCTATCGCAATTAGGCCTAAAAGTGTTCTGTAAAAGTAATTTATGATATGCATCTTCAATATCTTAAAGAAATCATTATTTATGTATCTACTTTGGCGATCCAAGCAGGGACATAGCAAGGACGAATGGCGCAATTTTAACCTCCACAGGGGTGGATGGGTACAGGGACCCATTCTAAATCGAATTTTGTTCTTAATCATTTTTTATAATTCCAATTCCAATATATCATAATTAGACCTACTCTTTATTATTTCCTCAATTGAAAAGATATAAGCTGATATTATTGCTTTGTATTTTGTACAAACCATTTATGTATAATAATACACATTAACTGACAACACCACAATTTGTTTAAATGCTCTGTCATTTGAGTTCATACTGGCTATATATGATTTTATCTCAATAATTGAACTGAAGATGGCCTTCTCTAATTAAAACCTAAACTGTTTCCTGTACAGAAATAACCTTAAGACGAACAAAGTTCAAAGTATTTGGAATTTAACAAAGAATCGCAGAGAGTGAATATTATTTTTATTTTAAAGTTTGACGTTTTGTGGCATAAGAAGCCAACCTCAGAGTGAGCCAACAGAAAGCAAACAACACCTATTGTCAACAGGAAATAACACTTATTATCCTATTCGGAGTAAAATCTCTGAATAACTTTTTTCTAAATAAACCTAATCTATACAAATAGGCTACCAAAAACCACCAACAGGAAAAGTCAATATATTTATCACACATTATTTTTATTATTACCTCTATTATATATAAATTACTTTTTTTTTGTATTTTAATAAAAATTATTATCCACATTTTATATAATGCTACTATTTTTTTTAAACGCTACAATTAATACATTCATTTTTTTTATTATATTTTTTTATATTATAAAAGAAATAACCTGTGGTCTATATTATATTTTATCATAATGTATTCATTAGTATATTATTATTACTAATTATTATTTAAAATAATTTCCCGGATATATTTTTTATTCACCAACTACTTGTTCATAATACAAAAGAGAAAGTAAAAATAGTTTATTTTTCATTGTCACTGGTGGTGGAACCGTCAGTATAATATGAAGTTGATATTTTTATTTGGTTTGGCTCTAATATTAATTGCAGTTTCTTCGGTAAATATATTTAAAACATTCAAGTATAAAAGGGTATTTAACTATTCAAATTTATTTCAGGGGCCACTTTATGAATTTGAATTTGGAAGATTTAACCTTGTATTTAATGATGATCGTCTTTTGATAATACATTATTTAGACTTCTCCGTAATTGACGGGAAAAAGGAATTCTTGGTAATTTCTCCTTCGCAAATGATCTGACTGAAACCGATACTAATGAGGTAAAATCTTTCACCACAAAGAATAGTAAATAAAAAGTGACAATTTAAAGACTTGCAATTTTTTACATTCTCTTATTTATATTTCTTCTCTTCTCTTCTTCTTCTCTTCTCTACCCATATAAATGATAAAAATAGGTAAGTTGAAATTTATTATAAGCTTATATGATGAATTACTGAATTAATGAACCTTAATAATATTTGTGATTTAATTAGGCTATTCAATTTTTAATTAATAAATTAGACGCGGTTCAGTTTTCTACAAAAACTATAGTTTGTTAAAAACGGGACAAATTTGACATTTTTATTAAAACGACGGTACGGCCGAGAAATATGAAAAAACGGTACTGTTCGGTTCAAAAAGGTACATTTGGTCACCATACCCCTACTTAACAAAGTCACTTATAATTTTTCTTATTCTTTGTGTCCATTTCTATGTTATTTAAAAAGACTTAAAACCCACCTCCTGAAACAGCCCCTATATAGTGTTGGTGAATATTTTGACGTAAAATAAAGATGTACCCTTCCTTGTATGTATATTGTCTATTATTTTTGTACTTTGTTTTTATGACGCTTCCATACACAGCAATTGTGTCTTTAGGAAGAAAAGGGTTAAATAAATAAATAAATAAATATTTATTAATTCATACACCCGAAAAAATAAGGTTGTGCCGCCTGAAGTCGAACCACGGATCCTCTGATTTGTACTCAGAGTGCAGCACGCTGTGGTCCAGTGGAAGGGCACTCTGAGTACAAATCGGAGGATCCGCTGTGGTCCAGTGGTAGGGCACTCTGAGTACAAATCGGAGGATCCGTGGTTCGACCGCCGGCGGCACAACCTTATTTTTTCGGGTGTATGAATTAATAAATATTTAAGGCTCAAACAGACAGAACGCGAAATTCGCGTCGCTTGGCGTTTTTTCAACGCCGCGAAAGGGCGCGAAATGTTGTATAAGGCAAGACTGTATCATCCCCGTCACACAGGGGGCGAACTTACGCGGCGTAAACGCTCTCTTTCGCGCGACAGCTTTTTCGAGTTGTACAAATTTACAACTCCTTCGCGCGAACAGGCGAACTATCTTCAAGATGAGTAATGAAATAAAAAAACTTATAGAGTTAAAAACACTTGTTTTTTCGCCTCTAACTAAATAAAAGTAAATAATATTAAAGTTATATTATAGTCTATATTTAATAATTGTGTAATAAATATGTTTTTTGTTGGCAGCCAGGGATGGGCAAGTTACTCGATTTTGAGTAACGAGATACAAAATACCAATTACTTCAGATTTTTGTAACGAAATACAAGATACCAATTATTCACGGGTTTGTGTAACGAGATACAAAATACCAATTACGTATTTCAAATACATTGAAAATACCAATTACAAACAAATTTTTCCTTGATTTTAAAATACTTTTGGAGGGGTAATTCTGGAACTAGAGCCCTGCACGGGTACGGGTTGGCCCGTAGGCCCGTTACCCACCCGGCCCGCGGGCTTTGGAGGCCATGAAAAAATTACGGGTGGATACGGGAGGGTAGCAAGTCTAAATAAACGGGTTCGGGCGGACGGGCATGCAAATGAAATTTTATTTAAAAATTACTAGACATTCGTTCATTCATTCACTAAATCTCGGGCGGGAATGAGCGGGTTTGAAAAAATTCCGGGCGGGCCTGAAGAATGGTAAAAAATTACGGGCCGGGTACGGGAGGCAAGTCAAAAAAAAAATACGGACACGGACCGGTCCGGGCCAAAAAAAAATCGGCCCGTGCAGGGCTCTATCTGGAACCCTAAATAAATTTAGTTTAGGAAAGTGGCAGCTAAACTTATATTGGAGAATACCTTTGGAAAATCGAAAACAATAAAATTAATCATGACACTAAAAAAAATTTATTTAAAAAAATATGAAAAGGTTTCAAAAAACCAAGTTTTCAAAAGTTTTGTCGGATAATCTGGAACTTGATGGAGAATGAATAAACCCGCAAATGAAAACAATCCTTCAACTGGGGCAGAAGAACAAAGATTTAGTCGTTGAGAGCTGGTTGAAAGAAGAAAGCAAAAAAGTTTTTTAACGAAGAGTGAAAATTTGGCGGATTGATTGACTTCTCGTTACTGGTTTTTACTAAGATTCGGAGCAGAGAACCCACACGACGATTACATACAGTAATATTAAATAAATTAAAACGATTTCAGCTCCCTCTGCAAGACTTTTTACACTGCGGCAAATAAAAAAAAAAAAAAGTATTTGGTATCTCGAATTCCAGATACCAATTACTAAAAAATGTAACGAAATACAAGATACCAATTACTTTGCCAATTCTGTAACGAGTTACAAAATATCAATTAATATTGTATTTGGTATCTTGTATTTCAAATACATGTAACTGATTAACGCCCATCCCTGTTGGCAGCCAATCTATGATTAGTAAAAAGTCCGAATCGAGGTAATTGAATAGTATTATCTTATTCTAATTTACAAGCCTCGAAAAATATTTAATCAAAGTTATCATTAATAAAATAAGATTTAAATAAAATCTAATTTTGCAATTATTTGAACTCCTCGAAGAAGTCCCGCTTGCTCAAATTGGGGTATGATTTTTCATCAAGATGGCGCACCTCCTAACCTAAACATAACCCTAATTTCTTTTTCGAAAAGTTCAAATAAACGATTTTAAAAGAAATTTAAATACATTTTCGAATATTTAGCATATCTTTTCCATTTATTACAATTTTGTTTGCGTTTGGATTGTTTTTTAAAATGGTTTTGTCTATAATAAATGTATTTTTTTTTTTTCGTTATCAGATATTTTGGAATAAAAAGAAAACTACCAAAGATAGATATAGACAACCTTATGTCATTAGAAAGAGAATTAAATTTCACGTCCCTTGGCATCAAAAAAAGTAGCATGTTCCATTTGAAAAAAATAAAGTTATCCATGTTTGAAATTTTCCAAATTGGCATGGCCATATCTCCCAATATAAGAATAATTCCGGGTTACCCATCTGGTCTACATTAGTACATTTCATGATTAGTAACATCACAAAAGAACAGTCCCCTAAGTCTTATGGTTCGCGGATATTCAATTTTTTTCAGACATCAGTTTTTTCACAAAAACCCGATTTGCGGCTAAACAGTTTGGTTTGGAATACATTGCATGACATAAAGTCATACTAAAATTGGCCGTAGAATGCAATAATATATAGGGTGTTCCATTAAAAAAAAATCTGGTGTGATGGCGCACAGCACACAACTTTCTTTTTCACAAAAACCCGATTTGCGCCTAAACAGTTTGGTTTGGAATACATTGCATGACATAAAGTCATACTAAAATTGGCCGTAGAATCCAAATATGCAATAATATATAGGGCGTTCCATTAAAAAAAAATCTGGTGTGACTGGCGCACAGCACACAACTTTCTCTTACCTTCGGTAATCGAAAGTTGTGTTCTGTGCTTGTCACACCAGATTTTTTGTGTCGACATATATTTAGTTCCTGACAGTACGGAACATATGAATTCAGATGTAAAATTTATAAGTATGGGAAAATATTTATATTTTGTTACCATGGCAACCATTTCTCCTATCTTCCCTATGAAATACAAGAGTAAAGTGGTCTTCAGAAGATTTCAATTGCAAAATGAGAATATACATTTTAAAGAGCATCTAAAAAATAATTGATTTTTGAATTAAAAAAAAAAATCGTTGGAGCAAATTTTGTGAAAATCGAAAAAAACTGAAAAAGTACACCAGTAAAGTACTAGTACTCTTAGGCCGATTTTGATTTAAAGCTTATTTTTCCGGTCCAGGGGGTGTTTAACTTATATATAAAATTTCAACCTCGTAGCTCAATTCCTTCATGCTTAAAATTGAACACACACCCACACACACACACCCACAGACAGACCATGTCGCGAAAACCACTTGTTTGGATTCAGGGGACCTCAAAACGTGAAGATCCATCAAAATCTCGACATTGAATTTTTGACATGAATCCAATACTTTCTCTCTCTCATATATATATATATATATATATTACATATATACATAGGTAAGAGAAAGTAAAACATAACTTTGATATGGGTCACCCTGTATAAAAAGTGCAATTGGAACAAAAATATTTTTAATTTGTAGCCCTAAAGGCCCCACATTATATACGACCAACAAACCTTAAAAATGTCGGTTAATAAGCCCACAATCTTCCGTCCCATTGGTCCACCCGGTATATTGTATAATATCTTAAATATTATATATAATTTCTTATTTATTAATTAATAGATTTATTTCATTATAGTGTGAAATCATGATTAAAGAAAAGAAGAAAGGCAAGTGGATATCTTCATTTATGAAATTTAAGAGAATGAATTGCTGCAAAATGTTTGGAAATGATAAATATATATATCCGATAGTCCTTAAAACCGTGGGTTTACCTGAAAAGTGTCCATATAAAAAGGTAATAATTTAGGAATCATATTCATGTCTTCTTTTAATTGTATTTTTGAAGCAGGCATGTCCAACACGTAACAGGTAGTTTAACTTTTTATAAAGCTTTTATTGATTTTTAAAAGATATTTATTTTTATAAATTAAAAAATCTAATTAAATCAAATTTATTATGCTGTATACAGCATATATATATATATATTTATATATACAATATATAGAGAGAAAGTATTTAATAATACAATACATTTTTCAAAAAAAAAATTACATGTTGAATTCTTTCTAATGTAGGACTTAATTACGGAAACTATTAAAGATTATCGGTTGGACATACCTGATTTAAATATTGTTTATACTGTGTTCCATGTGAGTTTTTGATTGTTGGAATTCAGGTATCCCATGGAAATAAAAACTCATGCCATTTTTTGTAACTTTATAGAACTTATAACATATAATGTGTGAAAGATTTCTATTTTATTTGATTTTTTTAGGGCTACTATGAGTCTAAGGAACCTATGTATATTGATACTACTTTGATACCTCCCGTTTTTACTGGTGGTGATTACAAGTTTGTATGGAAAATGTTTCAGGATAATAGTACGACACTGCTATTTGAGTTAGAGGGACATATAAATCGGGCAGAAATGTTTAAAATGGGATAAAATATTATGTAACCATTGTCATTATAAGAACAATAAAATTAATTATATATTGAAGCTACATTTTTTTAGAACCAATATCACCTTCAAAACGTAAATATTTGATAAACAATTACACCCAATTTAATGATAATTATTTTTGAGCTTTATATTTGTATTGTGTTTGTATCATTTTGATTTTATTTTTGTATTGTTTTTATGGTGCCCAATGGCGGCTGGCTGAAGGGGCTGAATAAAAAAAAAGTTTCAATTACCGAAGTCAAGAGGAAGTTGTGGGCTGTGCGACCAGTCCCACCAGCTTTTTTTTATTAAATATTTACGATATCGTATCCTCTTATCTATTTGAATAAAAAAAAATCTGGTGTGATTAACGCACAGCACAAAACTTTCTATTTCCGAAGCTGATGTCAAACCAGATTTTTTGTATCGAGATATATTTATTTAGTTTCCCATAGCACCTTAGAAATGGCTTAAATAAAATCATCGGACTGCCTGGGATCCGATCCCTAGACCCTTGGTATACAAGGCAGGCGCGCTACCAACTACACCAAGTCCGAGGGAAAGATAATAAGTTGAAACAACTAAAATAAATTTAAAAAGTTTTAACCGGAAGTGCTAGGGACCAAAACGTATTTTTCCCTGGACCAGTTTTTTATGCTTAATACTGTAGGTATATGTAATTATTATTTTTCTACGACCTTTAGTTCAGGCCGTAATTTTTATACGTACGGACTGATTGACGAACACCGGATGATCTCCCTCTCTTAGTACTGCGTACAGTGAGAGCTAAAAATTGCAAGTCTGAATGGGAAAAAATTATCTCTTTGATTGTTTGATATGTTTGAATATAATCTCTTGGTGTTAAATAATATTTGAAATTTAAAATCTTTTTTTTCTCTATCCATCCTTTTAAAACATTTGTTTTCAATATTTTTTTGCTATTGAATTTTATTGGTTCATTTTTTTTTTATTTTTATTTATTTAATGCTTCTTTCTATCCATATTTTATTTACGAAATGAAAATGGCCAGAGACAAGAGCGAGTTTTGTGTCAACCTAAATAAACTAAGTCCACCCAAGAGCCGTACGTACATCCTGCCAGTTTTATCGACGTACTTTTTTTTTTTTACAAATTACAATTTCATTACGAGACAAGAGAACTCCTAAGAATTATTACCCTAGTTTGACCTCTGCAGTTATTTTAACCAAGAATTTCCTCCACCATTTGTCACACATCAACATTCTAATTAACTGTCGTGAGAGTTGGTTTGTTAATAATTTTTTTGAACTTATTCTGAGCTTCCATTTTTTTACCCTATTACAATTTAACAATTTCATGTCATCCAAAAGACACTCAAAATATGTATAATATACATATACAAGTATGAAGTACTTAAAATTAAGGGCTGAAACTTCGAGGGAATTTTTTTCGATGTTTGAAACTATTTTAGTGTGTTCGCGAAAAAAAAATTCGTTCGTTTCAAATGAAACACCCTAATGTATAATAATGGGGTTGGAGAATAAAAACCAGCAGATTAATCGCTCCACCTGACGTCCTTTATTTGGCAAATATATAGAATATAAAGAGAAAGTATTGTAATCGTAAAAAATTCGACTTCGAGATTTTGATGTTTCTCCACATTTTAGGCCTCCCTGGGTCCAAAATACCCATTTTTGGCATTATGTTTCGTACCAAATTTTATCGATCTGGCTGCATGCGTTTTTAAGCAATCGTGTTCAAACACACACCACACACTAACAGACATAATTCCAAAAGAATATACGATAAAGTTTAGGGGAAGTCATTAGCCGGCCATACACGAACGGTTATTTTAGACGGGCCATACCCGCAGGTCAGTCCCGAGGGTTTAACCCACGGGACTGACCTGCCGACCAAGGCCTGTCTTTCGCCCACTAACGTGCAGGTTGCGCCCGCCAACAAACCCACCCGCGGACTTCACCTGTCCGTGTGTGGTGTAAACCCGCGGGTTTTTTCCATTTCTCGCGGGCCTGGAGACCTTTCATGCATGCTAGATAGGCGAGAGTGACGGGCCACGGGTTTTTCAACATAACCTAACATTTAGGCGGCCATTTTTATTAGATTTTAGTTTTTATCTCTGAATCTGTCTCTGATATATCATTATAACCTATAAAATCAATGTAAAATAATTATAATTATTAATTTATTTTAATTATTTTACATTGATTTTATAGGTTATAATGATATATCAGAGACATATTCATATCAGAAAAATGGCCGGCTAAATATTAGGTTATGTTGAAAAATTAAATTAAAATAAACCTGTCAATTTTAACTGAGGGTTTGGCCTGTAAGCTAGATCGGTCCGTGTGTGTGCAAGCGTCAGGCCGCGCCGGCGATTTTCCAAGAAAAAACCGTCACCTGTCAAAAATACCCGTTCGTGTATGGCCGGCTATTCCCGAAAATATATCTAGTATGTAGACAGTAGAGCCTACATTAGATTTTGTCTTTTTATTTCTTATATATACAATATTTATTTATTTATAAATTTGTATATTTTCATTATTTTCTAAAGATGATTAATTATTTATTAATTGAAAAATTATTCTTGTTTAAAGGAGGCAAAATCGGAGATATTATGGAAATGAAATAATCATTAAAAAAAAAAAGTAAAAATACTTTTTTTTAACGCAAATTCCAACAAATTTATCAAATGTTTTTTTATTTAGATCGTTTCATTGAACATATGATATTTGTAAAAGAATTCGCTCTCTGCTGTTGAGGCTAGGACTTGACATCACATGAATTATCAAAGTGTCCATTTTATAATCCATGGAGTATGGGAATCCATGTTTTATAAACGGTAACGATAAATCTGGACTTGAAATGTGAACTGTCACACGTCTTGGACATCCCATGTGAATTTTATATGCCAAAGCTGTTTCTGTAAGACCTTCGGCCCCCAAACTCACCCCCCCCTTATACAATCCCACAAAGATAGTAAAAATTTCACAAAGCTTATATCTTTTAGATGACATCCTTCTTTGATTTCAAATAATTCAATCGATTTTAATTGCCGAAATATTTAATATAATAGTCAAATATTAATCTCAAACAAGTTGAGTTTAATAATTAAAATTATAATAGAACTCTAGTTCTTGGAGAAATTTAATTAATAGTAATAAAATATTAATAGACGTCTGGGACTGTTAATTTGCCTCTTAGGCTATCAATGTCTTATTTTACTTCCTCTGACCTATATAATAATATACGAATACTATACATAATATACGTATAGAGAGAAAGTAGTGAGATCATGTCAAA